>BQNB010002094.1:78266-129184 GCA_026074375.1 Tanacetum coccineum
TTCTTAATTTATCGTTGAAAGTTTAATTATGTTTATCACATGATACTTGTCTACGTGTTTGAATATGCGACCTATCATTCAACTGGGTCTAGTTACGCCTAACAAGTGAGCTAGATACTGGGATAGCTCTCCATATCGTGTTTTATATTACTGGACCAATAGGATCACAAATAACGTTCTGTCTTTATCTTTAAATTAAGAGCTTAGTTGGACCGGCAGGTAACCCGTAATGCTTCAACAAGTACGTTCTTAATTAATTGATAAAGATTTGAACAGTGGACTATCAGTAGATAAAATACCGTCAAACAGTAAGTGGGTAAAGTCCCAATGGGCTAGGATTTATCAAGATCACCATTGCTTTAATCCATAGGTAGATTATAATTAAACTAAAAGGATGCTTTATGCGGATACATTAATTGTAACAGGATTCAACGTATCTAGGTCTTCGGATGACGTCCTGCCTAAGTCTTAAGAATGATATGCCGATTCGAGATAAGAAATCATTGCACTAAATAAACAAACCAACTTTTAACCAGATTTAATATGGCTAATATAGTTTTATATCGTTTGGCTTGTACCGCTCTTTTATCTTCTGATTGTTTTCTTGCATGTTTATTGTGTTTAGAATTGATTATTGTTACCATAAACCCTGTGCTAGTCTCTCAGGCTGAAAACCCCCAATTACCATTAGAAAATGTATATAGCATAGGTTTAACAAGTAATTAGAATTAACTTAATTAGAGTAATTAAAATACTGATAGAATATAAGGTTAACGACCTCGCTCTTAGTGTTCGACACCCTATTTACCACGAAACTCCACCCGATCGGGTACACTTCCCGTTAAAGTGTTATTTTAGGATAAGTCGGCTAAATATAAATTTAAAATTTGGTAATCAATAAATTGGCCCTAAACAACAACACATCAGAATGCAAGGGCATTTCAAAAAGGATTGCCCCAAATTGAAGAATCAGAACAATGGAAACAAGCCTGTTATTCCTAAAGCTAGAGGGAAAGCTTATACTATTGGTGGAGGAGATGCAATCCCGGGATCCAACGTCGTCACGGGTACGTTTCTTCTCAACAACCATTATGCTTATGTATTATTTGATTCGGGTGCCGATCGAAGTTTCGTGTCGACTACTTTTAGTACCTTGCTTGATGTAATCCCCAATACCTTAGATGTTAGTTATGCTGTCAAATTAGTCGAAGGAAGGATTGCCAAAACAAATACTGTGCTTGGAGGATGTACCATAGGATTATTAGGTCATCTGTTCAACATGGATTTAATTCCCGTCGAGATCGGTAGTTTTGATGTCATCATCGGTATGGATTGGCTGGCGAATAATCATGCGGTGATTGTCTGTGACGAGAAGATAGTACGTATTCCTTTTGGAGACAAAATTCTGATCGTTCAAGGAGATAGGAGTGATAAGGGGAAGAAATCGACATTAAGTATCATATCGTGTACGAAGACTCAGAAGTATATGGAGAAAGGTTGTCATGTATTTCTGGCGCAAGTTACAATAAAGGAAACAAAAATTAAGTCGAAGGAGAAGCGACTGGAGGACACGTCAATTATACGAAAATTTCTAGAAGTCTTTCAAGAAGACTTGCCTAGATTTCCACCCGCGCGACAAGTTTAATTTCAAATTGACTTAGTCCCTGGTGCTGCACCTGTGGCACGAGCCCCTTATAGACTTGCGTCGTAAAAAATGCAAGAATTGTCTGCGCAACTATAAGAACTTTCTGACAAAGGATTTATAAGGCCAAGTTCTTCACCATGGGGAGCTCCGGTCTTGTTTGTCAAAAAGAAAGATGGATCTTTTTGGATGTGTATCGATTACCATGAACAAAACAAGCTTACTGTTAAGAATCGATCCCCACTCCCGAGAATCGATGACTTATTTAATCAGTTGCAAGGATCAAGTGTCTAATCAAAGATCGACTTGAGGTCTGGTTATCACCAACTCAGAGTTCGTGATGAGGATATTCCAAAGACGGCTTTTAGGACACTCTATGGTCATTATGAGTTCCAAGTAATGCCTTTTGGATTGACAATGCACCGGCGGTATTCATGGACTTGATGAATTGGTGTGCAAGCCATTCTTGGATAAATTCGTTATCGTGTTCATAGATGATATTTTGATCTACTCGAGGAACCAAGTAGAACATGAAGCACATCTTAAGCAAATTCTGGAGTTACTTAAGAAGGAAGAATTGTACGCCAAGTTTTCAAAGTGCGATTTTTGGCTTTCTAAGGTATAATTTCTCGGTCACGTGATTGATAAAGAAGGCATTCATGTGGACCCGACTAAGATAAAGTCAATTAGGGATTGGGCGTCACCCAAGACTCCGACAGAGATTCATTAATTTCTAGGTCTTGTTGGTTATTACCAAAGGTTTATTGAAGGCTTTTCGAAGATTGCTAAACCTATGACCAAATTGACTCAGAAGAGCATGAAATTTAATTGGAGTGAAAAGGAAGATGTTGCATTTCAGACATTGAAGCAAAAGTTGTGTAGTGTACCAATTTTGGCATTGCCTTTAACAGCCCCGAGCTAGGGTGCGTTGGGTTATGTTCTCAGCCGTAGGGTGCGTGTGGTTTTATATAAACGACCCAAGGGTGCGTTTGCTTATTTTATTAAGCACCAAGGGTGCGTAGGGTCTTCATAACAATAAGGGTGTGTTGGGTTTGACGAAAACACCACCAAGGGTGAGTCGGGTTGGCTGTGTAAACGCACGAAGGTGCGTTTGGTTTTCATTACCGCACCAAGGGTGCGTTTGGTTTTCATATTAGCACATGAGGTGTGTTTGGTTTACTAGAAAAACCACTAGGGTGCGTTTGGTTTTGATAGAAACATCGAAAAGGGTGCGTTTGGCTATTCTTAACAGCCTAGGGGTGCGTTTAGTTGTTCTTAAACTGCCAAAAGGGGCGTTTGGTTTGGCAGATGCATCAAGGGTGCGATGGATAGCAGAATCACGATTAGGGTGCGTTTGGGTTAACAGAAATGCACAAGGGGTGTGTTTGGTTTGGCAGTTAGCATTGAAAGGGCGCGTTTGGCTTGACAGAAACACCGAAAGGGTGCGTTTGGTTTAACAGAAACCGCACAAAGGGTGTGTTTGGTTAATATAAATCGATTAATAAAACTTAATAAGACTATATATATATATATATATATATATATATATATATATATATATATATATATAATATATATATATGTAACCCGGATCTAATGGTGGTTTAAATTGGTTAAATAGATGTGCTATTTAATAATTTGTCTAGTTAGATATAAATTGAAGCGTGAATAATTTGCAACACGGGTTGTTTGGAAAGTGGAAAACATTAAATTTTATAAATATGGGGAAATGTCGTATAAACGAATGGTTTATGCCGAAATTTATAAAAAGTTCTTTACTTAATAAATTTCATTATAATTTCTATTATCTTAGAAAAATCGATAAAAGACGAAGTTATATAGTTTTGAGATTATTAATTCGTTATTATACAATAACCCGACAACCGAACGAAAACTATACTTTTACGAATGAGACAACTATTTTAGCCACGACCCGTCGAGGAAACGAAATATAAGTTTATAAAATATTATTTTATATTTTATAATTGTCAACGATAAGATAACATCATAATTGTTGTAAAATCTTTACAAACACCGTTAAACAATAATTTATAATCCTTAAAACATCGTTACCCATCTATACAATAACTTTTTATTTATTTAATTAGAATATCTTTGCGTAATATAATTCACGATATGAATAAATACTTGTTCAATTTTTATATGTAATATATACAAATATATTACACACTTGCTTTACTTCGATTTATTATTATCTTTAACCAACCACCAATACTATTAAGAACTTGAAATCTAAGTCTTTTATCAACGTGTCGCTTTGACGTAACTATTCATGCGGAAACCCAAGTATATAATTATCCTATTCTAGTGGGTCAAATTCGATAAATAAACCGCAACTTCTTGGTCGAGTAATTCCGGTTTCCGTTTGTGCTGTGCTTAATCTATATGCAGTCTGCACAATCGTTCCTACAAACACCAATGAATAGTTTTATTAGCCCCAGTTTTACATAATTTTTTCCCATATATATTAAGGTGAAACATGCTTGTTAAACAAATGCATTTACATGGTTGATTACAAATTATAGCAGAAGGAGTGAAGAGCAAAGGAAAAGAAAAGACAAGGGAAAAGCTATAATGACAGAGTCTGAGCCCAAGAAGAAGTCTAAGAAAGAGCTTGAACAAGAAAGATTAAGTTTTGCTGAAGCCATCAGACTTGAAGAGCAAATGAATGAAGAGCAAAGGGCTCAGATTGCAAGAGATGAAGAAATTGCTAGACAGTGGGATGAAGAAGAAAGGCAAAGAGCTATGGCTGAAGCTAAGTCTACTAAGAAGATAGATTGGAATGATCCTTCAGTCATAAGGTATCATGCTCTAAAGATGAAGCCAAAGACAGTTGCCCAAGCAAGGAGAAATATGATCAAATACTTGAAGAATCAGGGGAACTACAAGATCAGTGACTTCAAGGGAATGTCTTACAATGAGATTAGGCCAATCTTTGAAAAGGTTTGGGATTTTAATCAACAAATTGAGCCTATGGATTCAGAGCATGGAAGTGAAATAATGAAGTCTCCTGAAAAGATGAAGTCTCCTGAAAAGATGAAGTCTCCTGAAAAGATTGAAGAAGAAGATGTTGATACACAAGAAGAAATGAAAGAAGTTGTTAAAGAACCTGGAGCAAAAAGAAAGAAATCTATTCCTAGAAAAAGCACAAGGAAGAGACAAAAGATGGAGGAAGATGCTGAGAAGGAAGAACTCAAAGGATTTTTAGATATAATACCAAGAGAAGAGGTTCCTATAGAGATTGAATCTCTATCTACAAAGTTTCTGATTGTGGATTGGAAGACTTGTGTTTTGACAGAGAATTTCATGTATTATCAAATCTTCAGAGGAGATGGCAGTTCCAAGAACTACAAAGTTTTGAGTGAGATGCTTGAAGACTTTGATAGACAAGATGTAGAGGAATTGTACAGACTAGTCAAGGAAAGGTATAGTACTTCAAGACCAGAAGGGTATGATCTGATGCTTTGGGGAGATTTACATACCTTATTTGAGCCTGATGAAGAAGATGAACTATGGAAGAATCAGCATGAATATAATGTGATTAGTTGGAGTTTATATGATTTTTGTGGTATTCACATTTTACTGATGCAGAATGGTATAGCCATACATATGCTGACAGAGAAGAAATACCCTCTAAGTCAAGAGATGATTTCCAAGATGTTGAAAAAGAAATTGGAGGTTGATCATGAGAGTTCACAGGCGTTTGAACTTCTAAGGTTTATAAGATCTCAAGTGCAGAAGTAGAAGAAATGTTTGAAAGAATCATCAGCAAAGGAAGAAGACTAGAAGATTTAATTCAGAAGAAACTTGATGATTTGAAGGACAATCACAAGTTTAGGGGAGGATTGTTAGGAATAAATCTTCACAAGACTTAATACTGCCAAGGTATAACTAACAGTACTAATGGAGTTAGTACTGCTAGTACAAACTTAGTACTGCTGGTGTTAGTTAATACTGCTAGGAGAAAGAGTTAATACTGCTGATGGTCAAAGCTGCTGACTTGGAGATAAGTATGCATGGAGATTATTATGGGATGCTGGTAACTGATCCTAAAAGATAGGTAGTTATCTTTGTAAAGGACTCCTTGTGTTCTATAAAAGGAGATCCTAGGTTTAGGATATATATACACTTAGACGAATACTTTTAGATATAGATTGTGATAGCTTCAAGGTTGTAACCCCAGTACTACAAGAGTACTCGTATTATTATTCTAATAATATTGAAGCAGTTTGTTATTACTTCATTGTTCATTGTTTGTTTGGTTATTACTGTTCTATTGATAAACACCTCTAGAGTATCAAAGTGTAGATTCCGCATACACTTTGGTATACATACAAAGTCTCAATCTTTGTTATTTTGGATTCTTCCAAGGTAACAAACACTTTACTACATAAAGAATCGATCAAGGCGTGGGATCAACACTAAGTCATGGGTTTGAGTGCTTTTACATATATTCACTGTCATATTGCACCAATTGTCCAACTGTTTGAGATATTGGCACGGGGGTTTCTTTAAACCTACGAGCTCACCAATATTATTGTTGACGTTTTGGAGTATCATATTCAGGTGAAGGAAATGATCAGTAGGATTGTGATGCATGTTAGCGGACTTTAAGACATCCTGTATGGATTGTATTTCTAGAAGATTTGTTTGTGTTTTGTTCTGGATTTGAGTATTTTGAGGATTTGGTTTGAGACTAGTATGGACCCCTGCGTGGGCTTATGGCTATAATAATTGGCGACTATGTGTTGTATTCTTGTTGGGCCTTCACTCAAATCTGTATTTGAGGTGGATGATCTTCATGACACTTTTCATTAATGCATTTTAGTTTTCTCTATTATGTATCTTGTGTTATGATTGATCATTCCCGTCGCATTCTTGTGTTTCCGCCTATGTCGGGGTGTGACAGATTGGTAATCAGAGCCAAGGTTATAGAGAACGAGGTGGTTTGGCCTAGACTATAACCTAGGAACCTTCATATAGTTGCGTTGTAGGATCTATGTGTGCAGTGTTCCGCTTATACCTGCTTATGTGGTTATATAGTATATCGTATTAGATAAGTCAATCATTGAAATGTGTGAGCCTAATACTAAGTATGACTGAGAAAGGATACATGTATACATACGGTGGCCAACATAATTATAAACATATCACGACTCACGCGCATTTGGTAATATCGTTCACATACAAAATTGGCGTTGCTCCATAGAACCTATTATTATGCGTTGTATAGTATTTAAGTTATCTATACGTATTGGAGCCGTCCCACCCTACCTAACATTTCCTAATGTCCTCCTTGTTGTAGAGATGCTGCAAGGATTGGTACAACAACAAAGTGTTGTCGTGGCAACTACCGCTCAACAACGTGGTGGTAAGAACGGGTGGCCGGGAACTCTGGAGAGAGTTGGTGGTAAGAACTGAATGGTCAATTGTATGATAGGTATGGTTTGGAGTTTGATGGTCAATGGTGGCAAAGTTGGTGGTCAAGGTTTATTGGGTAAATTTATGGTGATTGACGGAGTGTCCCTTTGACTTATCGCCACCATCATTGCAATCAGTTGCGTTAATTTTCTTCTATCTATTGTAGCCTAAGTAGGCGACCAAGGTAGAGGTCAAGGGAATGGTAGGAATCAAAATGGCGATGCCATCAATGACAACATCTGGGGTGATGTTAGGAATGTCATTGAAAACAACGACCGTAGGGGTTATACCTATAAGGAGTTCTTAGCGTGTAACCCAAAGGAGTATGATGGTAAGGGAGGTGCTATATGTGGAAACTAGAAGGGGGAGGGTTGAATAGTTTTTACCGTTTTAAAATTAAAACCTAGATTGTCAACTTATGTAAATTCAAGAGATATAGACAAGTGTATATGATAGCGACGGCAATAGTGAAATATCAATTCTATACGAATATAATAAAGTAAAGATTAAGAAACGATCCAATACGATGACACAATGATTTATAGTGGTTCGGATACAAAGCTCCTTTTTGCCCTACTCCACTCCCCAAGTACCCAACTTGAGAGTTATCTTCACTATGTCAACAAGCTCCCTTTAGGCGGAGAAAACGGTACACGTCGCTTACACTTTTTCTGGTACTATGCTAAATACCGAGTTCTACTTCGAGATAGAACCAATCTAACACACTATGTATTTTGTGGCCTAAATATCTAAACCTATCTAATACACTATATGATACCCTCAACAACACACAACACAACAACACTAAAGATATATAAGATGAATGATTAACACAAACGTGATGGATCACAACTAAACTAAAAACACTTGAAGCTTGACGTACTTCATTGAATGTTCTTCTCACTAAAGAGAATGGAATGAGTTGATCACTTGTAATGGATTATGAAACAACGTTTAAATGATCAAAAGAATCGTACATAAAGATGAATATACGTGTATAGAGAATACCTTTTCCAGAGTTTACTATTAATGATGACTTACGGTTGCTTAATTTATAGGCAAACCTTTTTCTTAAAATTAAAAATTATGTCCCTGGGGGAGTCAAACAGTGCGACTCACGGATCCTTCCATCTCCACTGGATCCGTCTAGTTGACTTTTTGGTGGATCCGTGGGTGGAGAGTGGCGATAAATTTGTCATATTTTATGATAACCATAATTCGTATTACAGAATATGGTTTTGTACTTATTAAAACTAGTTTAATAGACTCTTCTAGAAGAAAATTTTTCTTATAATGAATAAGGAAATATTTTCTATATTTGGAAAGATTGTTTCCACTTATGGTTAATCCTATTTTTTCTTACATGATTAGTATAACTAGCTTATAATTAATTATGTGTTTACTTAAATCATTTGATTAGAAAATGTTTATGCAAATGATGATATTTTTCTTTGATCATTAACTATGTATAATAGTGCCATATTCATACCTTAAGTGATTAGTCGTCGTCAAATAAACATTCGACTAAATAACTTGTTTACGTAAACTTTTACGTAGTATGACATTATATTTGTTATTATCAAAACATGAAGATCATTAAATATAAATATCATTTTTACGTGAATATTTGTATTAACAATCTCTCCTTTTTTGATGATGACAAAATATAAACTCATGCTTATTTAAAAGTTATTAAATAAGTGTTTAGTAGATGAGTTTACATATCTTCTCCCCTTTTTTGTCGAGAAGCAAAGTGTAGTACAGGTCTTCCTTGGGCTATTTGTCTTGATTTGACGAAGCTAAGTGGGACTTGATTAACGAATGCAAGGTAAAAAAAAAATAAAGACTAAATTGACAGTTGCCCCCCCCCCCCCCCTTAGTGGTGCTCCCCCTTGGTGGAAAGCACACCAAAGGAATTCGAGCTTTGGATGCATCGTGTTGCTACAAAAAAGTTGTAGGACTAGCATATATATATATACTATTATAAGGGATTTAAACATAAAACTTGGCATTAAAGCCATTACATGATAAACCAAAGAAAAAAAATAAAGAAAACAATTAAAAGTCCTAAATCTTAGGATATATCATTTTCCCATATAATCCGAGGGGTGAGGTGAGATTTGCACGCGGTTAATGCGGAAAGTAAGGTGGGTGTGGTGAAGGACCGAGGTGGTGTCGAATGTATGAGAACATGTAGTTGACACGGTTTCGGAGCATTAGGATTTCATGCCTTGTGGTGCTACAACATTGACAAAACATGTTGTGGAGGTGAGGCATGTCATTTGGATGAACAAAATCCAAAATGTTAGGAGGATTGGGAAAATCTTGATTTCCAAGATTTGGTGGTGGATGGTGGATGTTTTCTAGTGGAGGTGCATTGTTTTGGAGGAGAGGTGTGTTGTTGTTAATGTTAACAAACAAAGGTTGGGTTGATGGTAATGGTTCAAATCCGGGTGGTGGATTTGGAAAACCGGGAGGTGGTCGTGAGACACGTGGTGGTGGAGATGGATTAGATGGGCCCGGTGGCCAATTATCCATGGTTTGAGCATAGGGATCATTTGGTGACATTTGTGGTGGAGGAAGTTCTTGAGGTTCAAGTTTTATCGGAATGACAAAACGAAGTTTTGGTGGAGGTGCAACGTGAGTTGGTGTCGGAGACTCACTTGGTGATGATGAGGAGGTGTAGTGTGTGCTCTTGCTAGAGATGGATTTTGATGGAGCTTGTGGTGGTGAAAGGGATTTCTTTCTAGGAGGTGGTGAAGGTGTTCTCTCATTTGGTTGTTCCTCACTTGAGGATGTGAGATTGACATAGTTTGGGTATTTGACACTTATTCTTGTGGTTTTTCTTTTGAAGTTTGGTGAGTTTGTTTTGGATGAACTAGTCATGGTTATGAACTAGCAAGGTTGTAAGTAAGAAGTGTAAGTAAAATGTGAGGAAAATGGTGTTTGAGGATGATGATTATAAAGGAAAAGTGGTGATATGAATTGTATAATGGTTCTTGGATTATATGGAGAACATGTTATATCCTAAGGTTTAAGATCCCACATAGTATCATATAGCATGGTTATAAGATAAAGTAGAAAAAGTTAAAAATCAAGAAAATTCGAATTTTGGCACCTGGATTCATGAACTTTCAATACGCCGTATTTAATGTTTATTATACACGAAGATTCTGGAAGATATCAAACGTGGTCTTTACTCCAAGAAAGCCCAATACGCCGTATCCCACATGGATGGATACAGCATATCGAACCGACTACCAGACTATATAAATAGACAATCTAAAACTCAGTTTTAGGTATGCAAGTGAATCCCTAAACTACCAAGTCGATCGAGAGATGATCAGAAGATCATGGAAGGTCAGAAAAGAGCCTCAACTCATAGGAGAAACTCTGTAATCTTCGCTGCAACCGGAATACGCGTTCGAGTCGAATTTTTTACTTTAAAATCGATCATAATATCCAAAACGTGGTGTGTATTTTTAACTAATTGACTAACGGCTGATACCATTAGGTATAAGCCATGTTTATAAAGATCTCAATGTTTGTTTAATTATCTCAATTGCATAATTTATCATTGGATTTTTGTTTTATGTTTATCAATTTCTATTCTATTTGTTTACGTGCTTAAGAATGCGACTATCATGCAACAGAGTCCTATCTAGTCCTACATATTTAATGCCGCTGCATACTGTCGATGTTATTTGTGGATTCGTAAGGCTAAGAGTTCGGGGATAGCTCTCCATATTGCCAATTTTATATATTCTAGAATTATAGGATCACAAATATTGACCTATCCTTGCCTTTAGATTAGTGAGCTTAGTTGAGCCATAAGGTACCTTGGTATCAACGCTATACGATTCTTATTCCATTGGAACGGAGACTCATACATTGAACTACTAGTATATAAATCGCCCGGTTAAGCAGTAGTGGTACAGTCTCAATGAGCTAGTGGTTATAGTAAGAGCACCATTACTTAGATCCTAAATAGATTATAATCAACATAAGGAAGCTTTATGCGGATGCGTCTAATTGTGAAAGCAGATAGCGTGTCTAGGCTTAGAAGAAGTACCACCTAAGCCAATTCTAGAAGATATGCCATTCGAGATAAGACAAACAATGCACTAAAAAAAAAAACTGAGTTTTATCGATTATTAAAGCATGGGTTGTACACATTTTCCTTACATTAGTTCTCAACCGCATCTCTATTGTATTTTGTCTTCGTGTGTGTTTATATTTACTTGTCACAAAAAAATACCTTCGGGTAATACACAAAACCATGCCAGTCTCTGAGGCTGAAACCCCTCTTTTTGCATTAGTTTTAGGTTTAACTTAGATAACTAAAATACTGATAGAATTTGGAATTAACGCTCTCGCTCTTATGATTCAAGACAAAAACCCTACTTACCCAACGAAACTACAAGGGACGCATACAACTGCCCGTTAAAGTGTTATTTTTAGGTATAGTCGGCATAAAATAAATAGTAAAACTTGATACATAAATAATACCTACACAACGACACATCAGACTTTAAAGACAACAATTCTATTTTCATGATTTCTTCTTGATTTAGTAAAATCCCGCAAAAGTATCACTTCTTTTCTCGGTTTAATCAAGACTTATAAAATCCCTTGAACTAGAATCTTCATCACTAATCCACAACAACAATCACTTTACGTGCTTAAGATCCTTCAAAATCATCTTTACTTTATAGCAATCAAATCATTCATCATGACTACTCCAATTACAACATCCACATCAGACAGTCAAATGCATAACAACTTCAAGGCAGCTGGTTCAAGAGATCACCTACCAATGCTTGCAATAAGAAGACATGCTCAGTGGAAATCACATTTCATGAGATATATTGATACAAGACCAAACGGTGAAGCCTTGAAGAAATGCATCTTACAAGGTCTTTATAAGCTTTCTAATATCATCATTCCAGGTCAACCTGCAATAGATGAATCTACAGAAGTTCCAGAACGAATAGCACTTGAGACATTCTCGAATATCTCTCCTAAAAATAAAGCTCGTTGTGATGTAGAAAAGGAAGCAATTCATATGCTCTTGACTAGAATTGGGGATGAAATTTACTCAACTGTTGATGCTTGCAAAACAGCTCATGATATGTGGATAGCCATTAAAAGGCTACAACAGGGTGAATCTCTTAACAAGCAAGATGTGAATACTAGTTTGTTTTAGGAGTTTAGCATATTTACTTCAAGAGATGGAGAGTCAATTGGGTCATACTACTTCAGGTTTTACAAAATGATGAATGAAATGGTAAGAAACCAGTTGGAAGTTGCTACTATGCAAGTGAATGTTCAGTTTCTTTAACAACTTCAACCAGAACGGTCAAGATTTGTGACTATTGTCAAGAAAACCGTTGACTTGGACAAGGAATCATATCACAAACTCTTTGACATTCTAAAACATTACCAAAAAGAAGTTAATGAAATCCGTGCTGAGAAGATAGCCAAGAATGCAAATCCATTAGCACTTGTTGCTGCTGGTCAACAATATCCAGATAATTATTATCAAGCACCAAAACCTCACAGATCATATGCACCACCACCAAAAACATCACCTTCAACCAGATCTCATGCAACTACCAGACACAAAGGCAAAGAGATAGCCAAACCAATCACACCTCCACCTGAGTTAGCTTTTGAAGAAGACAGTGATCCAGAACAAGCTTAGAGAGACAAGGATATGCAGAAAAACTTGGCACTCATTGCAAAGTACTTCAAAAAGATCTACATACCTACCAACAACAACCTCAGAACTTCTTCAAACTCTAGAAACAAGAATGTGGATACTACTCTAAGATACGTAAATGAAAATCTGACTGGGCAGTTTAGGAATCATAGGACAGTGACTGTTGCTGGGGCTAGGGAGACTATAAGCAGTCAGGTAGTGCAGCAGACGGGGACAGTGTTTCAATTGCAAGGAATTTAGGCATTTTGCTAAGGAGTGCAGGAAATAAAAAAGGGCAAAAGATTACACTTGAAGAGTGAAAATCTAGTCTTGAGAAGTCTAATAGGACTCGAGATAGATGCCTAATTGCACTTCAGAACAAAGAGATTGAGCTTTATAAGTACAAGACTTACCATGATCGTACAATTGAACATGATAAACTTGAAAGTAAATTGATAGAAACTCTAGGACTATTATCTTAAAAAGAACATGACATAAAGAAGGTTTGAAAATAAAAGCATATGAAATTTCTGTTGTCAAAGAGAAACATAATGAGTTAGTCAAACATAGTCTTTTAACAAAATCAATTTACAAAAGTCTTGTCAAAGAGAAAAACAAGGTAATAAAGGATTTGAAACTTAAGGAAGAAAACGATCTTGACAAATTGATTGCGATGGAAAAACAATTGAAATTTTTAAATGAAATTGTTTATAAACGAAATCAGTCAATTCAAACCATTCATATGTTAGCTCCCAAAGGTTTAACATATAATGGAAGACCAAAATTTTCAAATCCTATGTACCTCAAGAAAGCTCAATCTGAAAAGCTATTGATGTGGTGTCATTTTATACACTATTTCAGGGTTATTTAACCCTCTAAATCATGCAAATATGGCTAGATTATGTGCTTAATTGTTTGTTTTTAGGTTTTTAGCATTTGTATGGCTTTTGGAGGTAATACACGTGACTTGGGCTCATTTAAAGAAGAAACAGACAAGATTACGGACCTACACCAAATCTCTTGAAGATTTATGCAAACAGTGGTTGGAGACGATGTCACAGGCATAAAGCGACGCCGTCGTGATCTATATAGTGACGGCGTCAGGAATTTCGCGACGACGTCAGGACGTGGACAATTTAAAGAGGATCTAGAATCTTCTACGTGGCGACGACATCAGGATTTCTAAGCGACGCCTTCACATCGATATGTCTATAAATATAAATCCGTTTTAGGGTTTTAAGTGTGTAACTTTGTATAAACCTAGGGAGACAAACCCTAGTCATTCTAGCAGCTTTATGGGTCGTTTTTAGGGCCTCAAAACCCTATTGTACTACCTTGAATCTATATTTTAATCTAGTAAGGTTATTTATCATTAATCATTCAATATGTCTATGTATTGTTTGATTGATTTATCTTTTTGGTTTCTTTTTAACATGCAAGGCTAAACCCCTCCTTTGCATTTATCTATGATTGCATGAAACTTAGGTTGTAGATCCTTTTGATGTTGCTTCTTGTTGATGAATGTGTGCGTTAAGCTTTAGAAAACCAGCTTTTGTCTGTATCGCTGTTGATATGTCTAGGGAAACACGAGTAGTGTAGAAAGGATACCATCGGTAACAATCTTTATACTACCTTACCCCTAATATGGTTGATCCCTCTTAAGTTATTTCACATGCATTTAATATACTCTTAGGGGCCTTGTAGTAGTCTTCATACTACCTTACTTGTGCGTTGCCCTAACAGAATATTAAATAAATAGCGGGTTAAAGCACTTTTCGTGACTCCAACTGCTCTTGATTTGATTCTTTTTAGTGCATAATAAAAACATGTTTTGATGCCTTTGCCATACAAGACACAGATGATATGTTTTCATATTGTTCATGAACTTAAGTAAGAAATGCATGTGATTTCTAGAAGTGTTCAATCACTTGAAAAAGAGATTGACGAACTTGAATCTGACAAAGATGATTTTTCAAATATATATGATTTACTTCTCCAAGAGTATGTTTCAAAGGATGTTATGTGTTCTTATTTGCATTATTTATCTGATTTAGATGCACATACTGAATTGCAATGTCTGTATCTTTATAAAATCAAAGAATGTGAATGTCTTGCAAAAAAGCTTTCTATACAAACTAAAACTGTTAGTAAAGAAGTTTATAATTAGCTTTTACGATGTTTTTCTAAACTTGAACATCACTCGATTTCTCTTGAACTTGCTTTACAACAATGTCAAGAACAAATGAAAAATGACACAGTTTGCAAACAAAATGAATCAATTGTATTTCTAAAAGAACGTGAATAATATTTTGAAATACAAGATTTGAAAGCTCAATTGCAAGACAAGAACATTTCCATAAGTGAGTTAAAGGAACTCATTGTGAAATGTAAAGGAAAATATGTGAAAACTAAGTTTGATAAACCATCTGTTGTTCGACAACCAAATACTCTTAAGATTCTAAAACCATCAGTTTTAGGCAAACCGAATCCTTTTTTAGACTCTCTTGAGAGAAATTTTTTTACAAAGACAAAGTCGGTATCCAAAACTAATGTTTCAAATGGTTTATCAAAACCAGTCACTATACAGGTTTTACCTCAAACAGCAAGGCAAGCTGTAAGAAACACAAATATGATTAAACTAGGAAGGTATCAAATTGACACTAAGACAACACAAACTAGAGCACCTCAGTTGCCTCATACTTTTAGGAATACTAATCCTCATGTGTCAACCTCTACAGGAGTAACTCACAGAACTAGTGTTAGCAGTCCACAGCTTAAGAGCACACAAATGAAAGATAAGGCCGTGCAACACAACAGTCAAGTGAAGGTTAAAAAGACTGAAGTAGAAGACCACCATAGGATTTCTAGTGTCTCTAATAAAATAAAGTCTATAACTACATGTAATAACAGTTTAAAATCCAGAACTTTAAATGTTAATGATGTTTGTGTTACTTGTAGAAAATATGTGTTTAATTCGAATCATGATGCTTATGTTTCTAAATTTTTGAATGGAGTACAAAAATCTATGAACTCAATCAGACTTAATGTTGACAGCAAAGAACACTTTTAAGCATGTTTTTTATCATGTGTGAATTAGATGCTGGCTTTACTTGATTGCGTTGGAGTCAAAATTGACCAAGATTTCCACTAATGGATTTCTAATTACGTACAAATTATGAAATCATCGATGTACTTGCTTTCAAGCTTTTTATTGTGATGCAATTATGGGATAAATGTTATATTAATTTCAAGAAAATCAGACACATTTTTGGGGGTGTTACAGATTGGTATCAGAGCACTGGTTATAGAGAACTAGGTTGCATATTTTACCCTAGACTATAACCATTTTCACAAACATTGCATCACAGCAAACATTTTTAAAGTGCATACACACTACTTGCTTACATTACTTGTTACATTAAGTGCTTACATGAAATACATATATGTAATATATATGCTTGCTTCTCTTTTGCGTATCGTGCGTTTATTTATATAAGAGTTATTTATATAAATACCAGAACATTTCTTAAGACATTATGAGTTGCACAATGGTCTCACTTTACTTCTTAGACATTGTGAGTTGCAATGGTCTCACTTCATTCTCAGACATTGTAAGATTAAACAATGGTCTCTAAAAATATATTTGTTTTGATAACTTTATACAATATCGTATTACACAAAAGCCGTCATAATTTTGTTTACTTGAAATTATGTATGAATCTAAGTATTACAAGTCTTGTATGGGCGGGACTTGTAATATGAGGATTGATATGATAATTACGATGTTAAAAAAACTCGTCACAGTTCTGTTTACATGAGATTATGTATGAATTTAAATATTACAAATCTTGTATGGGCGGGACTTGTAATAGGAGGATTAATATGATAATCACTATGTTGACTTGTTCATAATGACCTTTACCTTATTTACTTTAACCGAGTACTCATTAACTATCTTGAACTCTATGTCGATCTTCCCTGATAGTTTTTAATCCCCGTCTCCGAAGACGAGTTTTAAACACTGGTCCCATGCTCATTAGCACAACTGCATTGTCATGTTATTCACCACCTTGAAGGTTATGTGAGTACGCGTATTGCATCAGAAATTATTAAGTAGGATGATTTATAATCTCTTTATTTGAAAGGATTGGGACGCCTCTTCATTTAAATAAATAAATTGTAAATCACCAAACCATAAGTTTATCAATTCATTATTTACATAAATTGGGACGCTTCTTTATGCAAATAATGAATTATAAATGAGTGGGCTTAATGGTATCCGATATGACACGAGTATGAACTCGAACCCGATAATCACCGGAATCCGTTAAAAAGGTCTAGAAACACAATCGTGCCTTACCACTCAGCAGAATCTTAAGGCCTCACTTGAACTACCTTATCTCATTCTTAAGTTATTACTTTTGCCGTTACAAATCTTTACGATCATGAACTGTTTGTGGAGCTAACCGACTTGTGCACACTTGAACTAATGGAGTTGATTCATCCTCGAACTAACGACTGAGTACCATATTCCGCCGTCTATCGCATAAGCTCTCCCGCGAGCTCCTCCCAATTGTTGAACTTTATTATGGGGATATTGCTTCTCGAAATGTCCTCACTCTCGGCATCCCATCACCATTTGTTATAGTTATTGTCGTTATGGTTGCTGTTGTTGGGTCTTGGAGAGGTCCCAGCTTGTACAACTTTATCCAATAGGTAATGCAACCCCTCTTAAACCGGATAAACACCTACCGATGAAAGAGATAGTCAAACTATTCATTCCGGGTCACTAGTACGAAGACTTAGGTCGTGATACATCCTAGTACTGCCAAGTAAGTTGAATACTTACATCCATAAGCCTCATTGACGTGAATCATCGAACATTACAGATATCAGAAACGAGACTCCGTCCTCGGACATTTAAAACCTTATACAACCATACTCACGCGACTACACTTTTCCCCTCGACGCTTTCACTATTAAGAGACTTTCCTTATAACGCGTGTATATCAGTCATAAGACATGTAGTGATACTGTTTTTGAGATACCTATTTTGATGGATTAAATATCCTGGTCAAACCTAGCCAAAATTTTTGGTATATTGAGAAGCGTCGATATTGAGAAGTGTCGATACTTCGAATTTTGATGATAGTTTAAGAGCGTCTTGTTTAGAACTGGGTTATTAAATCTTAAATATTTTCTTGGTCACAGATCGGTTAACACAAATTAAATCTCGGGACGAGATTTCTTTAAGGGGTAGGTACTGTAACAACCGGCAAATTTCAGAATTTTAAATGACTATTTTTATTTTTGGACCTTTTCGGGTCTCCGACTTAACTTTTTGATTTTGATCTTTTTATTGTCACTTAAAAAACGCATTACCGCGTTAAACCAGTATTTTTTCGGAACATATTTAAATAATATTAATTATATTTTTATTAATATCTTTTCATGTGAAAATTTATTTTTAACTTTATTTTGACTTGAAACGACGAAGATATATGTTATTCCTAAGTTGACTTATCAAAAACGACCGCTAAATACGTTTTACGAAACTTGGATCTAAGGCAATATTTTGATGTATAACGACATTGCCGGACAACTTTTTTAGGTTATGCACAGACCCGGAAACACAAGGGCAGAAATAACCGAAATACCTGCAAAATTTTGGAAAACGTCTCTCCGCGCGTACGACTCGAGATTAATGTAAATATATATTAAAATTATCCACTTAATTAAATTTATATTTAATTATCACAATTTATTTGATAAAAATAATTAATAAATTATTTAACATTTTATTGAAAAACATTTGTTGAAAACGCGAACATTTAACTTAAAGTTTCCCTTTATGGACGAAACTTACCCGATAACTACACAATAAATCACAAACATTTTTAATTGAGTTTATAAAACATTTATGAAATAATATTCAAGTGAATACTCGTTTTCATGGGAAAAATGAATTGGAAAACAATGGCGCAACTTTCGTGTTTTAAATCATTTGTTATCTAGCCCAAACGAGTCCCGAACCATTTATTAACGAAATTTAAACTTATGGTCCCTGTGGTAATATTTACAACACCAACCTTATACTATTATACATTTGTCATTTTTCTTTTAAATTTTCAAGTATATATAGATAAATATTTAGGGTTATTTCATTTTTCATAAGAAAACCCTAGCCTCCCTCTCTCTCTCTTTTCCAGTCGCCGGTGCCGTCACTTTTTCCGGCCACCCCATTCCGGCCACCTCACCACACCACCACGACATCAACATCATCACCATCTACGCCACACCATCACCCCCCACGTCATCACAACCGCCACTCCCACCACCAACCGACGCCACAAACACCATCACCACCTCCACCGACGCCACGCACCACCATCCTCATCCCACCATCGTCATCACAGCCATCGTTGTACAACCACCCAAAAAGGGTGCGACTGGCAGAGACACCACCGAAAGGGTGTGTGTGGTTTTATTAAGCACTATAAGGGGTGCGTTAGTTTTGATAAAGACACCACAAGGGTGTGTTGGTTGGCTATAAAATTGAACAGGGGTGCGTTTTGTTGTTATAAACACCATCAAGGGTGCGTTTGGTTGTTAAAACACCGAATGGGTGCGTTTGGATATGGGTTTAGCACCATTAAGAGTGCGTTTGGTTATTCTTAGCACAGTAAGGGTGCATTTGGTTGGTAAAACAGCACTAAGGGTGCGTTTAGCTGTGCAGAATCACAACAAGGGTGCGTTTGGTTTTCATAAACCGCACAAGGGTGCGTTTGGTTTGGCAGAAATGCACATGGGGTGCGTTTGGTTGGCTGTTTAACAGCAAGGGGTATGTTTAGGTTAGCAGAAAAATCAAATAGGGTGCGTTTGGTTTAGCTAGAAACCACATAGGGTGCGTTTGGTTTACTAAAACTGCACAAAGGGTGCTTTTGGGTTAACTGTTTCACCACAAGGGTGCGTTTGGGTTAACTGTTTCATCACTAGGGTACGTTTGGGTTAGCAGAAAACAGCAAGGGTGCGTTTGGCTTATATAAATCGATAAATAAATATATCGTAGGATTTTATAAATGTAAAACCAAATATAATGGTGGTTTAAATGGTTAAATAAATGTTATATTTATTATTTTTTTAGTTTATATATATATATATATATATATATATATATATATAACACGTAGGTGTTTGCAATATTCATTGGTTTATTAAGAGGAAAAACATTGAATCTTATAAATATAGAAACGTCTTATAAACGAATAGATCATGCCGAAAAATCTATAAAACACTATACGTAATAAATTTCATTATAATTTCTATTATCTTAGAAAAACCGATAAAAGACGAAGTTATATAAGTCTTAAGATTGTTTAATTTGTAATTATACAATAACCAGATAAACAAACGAGAACTATACTTTTACAATGAGACAACTATTTTAGCTACCACCCGTCAAGAAATTGAAATACTAAATTATAAAATATTATTTAATAATTCTCGACTAAAAGATAAAGTCATAACTTTTGTAAAAGCTTTGAAAACAGCGTTTACATGATTCTCAACTATAAAACGTGCGATAGTTTTATAACAGGGACTCTTTATTAACTTATATGGTGATTTTCGAACACGTGTCGGATTATGTTATTTTAATTATTTTCTCACATTTCTTATATAATACTTGCAAGGTATTATATACTTTTATTTTATTTCATATATAATACATGTCGCGTATTATATACACTTCGTATCATTCTTTTGGTTGTTTGTCCTTGTTTTATAATTCACGATACAAATTATATACTCGTTCAATTTTTCATTTGTGATATATACGAAATATATTACACCCTTTTCGTTTACTTTCGATTTATTTTATTTAACCAACCACCAAACTATTACAACTTGAAATCTAAGTCTTTTATCAACGTGACGCGTTGATGTAACTATCCATCGGAAAACCCAAATACATTATCCTAAGCTAGTGGGTCTTAGCCGTTAAGATAAATCGCAACTTCTTGGTCGAGCCGTTCCGGTTTCCGTTTGTGTTGTGCTTAAAATGTGCATTTCTGTCAATTGTTCCACATCATCGAGGTGAGTTTATAGTCTCATGTTTTACTAGTTTTACATATATTTTTAGGGTGAGAACATGCTTGTTTGCAAATGCATTTACATGGTTGATTACAAATTGGTTTACATACTCATTTACATAGCTCGTTATGGGATACATTAATTGAATTCATTTTTGGTCGGTTATACATACTTTACTTTGGAAATGATTACGGATTAGCTTAGGTTGCATGAACTGTAATCACTTAGAGGGTGAGCACGAATGTTATAGAATAGATCTATTCGGGATTGACAATCCCCGTTCGGGTGACTAGCTATCACTGGTAATGAACGTTATAACATGTCAGAACACGATTGGTTGGGTCTTCAGGGCCAACAACACATGCACATGAACTCATACTGTGCATTGAATAAAGTGGCATACATACAAGTCTACGTCGCAGTTTCATGAACTTAGAGTATTGTAATCATTGTTTTATACACACATGAATATTTACTGTGCCTTCAATAAAGTGGCAATACATACTTGAAACATTTTGTTGATATATATATATAAATAACATACATGCTTTGAACAATTGCGGTTCAACTTTCATACGTACATTTTCGTGACTATTATAAGGGCTGAAATAGTCATACACACTTTGGAAACCTTTGGTTTAACATTTATATTTAAACAAACCTATTAACTCACCAACTTTATGTTGACACTTTTTAAGCATGTTTTTCTCTGGTGAATTAAATGCTTGGTTTACTTGATGTGCAATGGAGTCTAAAATTGACCAGAATTCATTTATGGATTTCTACTTACATACAAATGATTAAATCTTGTTGGGTTGTTTTTAAGCTTTTCATTGTGATGCAATTATGGGACAAATGTTATATCAATTTCAAGGAAATCAACAAGATTACTTTTCAAACGACACATTTAGAGGTCGTTCTCTTGTATCTTGTGTTGTTGTATTATGAAGTAACGCCCCCGGACATATTTCCGCTGTGACACATTTTTGGGGGTGTTACAGATTGGTATCAGAGCACTGGTTATAGAGAACTAGGTTGCATATTTTACCCTAGACTATAACCGTTTTCACAAACATTGCATCACAGCAAACATTTTTAAAGTGCATACACACTACTTGCTTACATTACTTGTTACATTAAGTGCTTACATGACATACATATATGTAATATATATGCTTGCTTCCCTTTTGCGTATCGTGCGTTTATTTATATAAGAGTTATTTATATAAATACTAGAACATTTCTTAAGACATTGTGAGTTGCACAATGGTCTCACTTTACTTCTTAGACATTATGAGTTGCAATGGTCTCACTTCATTCTCAGACATTGTAAGATTAAACAATGGTATCTAAAAATATATTTGTTTTGATAACTTTATACAATATCGTATTACACAAAAGCCGTCATAATTTTGTTTACTTGGAATTATGTATGAATCTAAGTATTACAAGTCTTGTATGGGCGGGACTTGTAATATGAGGATTGATATGATAATTGCGATGTTAAAAAAACTCGTCACAGTTCTGTTTACATGGGATTATGTATGAATCTCGTATTACAAATCTTGTATGGGCGGGACTTGTAATAGGAGGATTAATATGATAATCACTATGTTGACTCGTTCATAATGACCTTTACCTTATTTACTTTAACCGAGTACTCATTAACTATCTTGAACTCTATGTCGATCTTCCCTGATAGTTTTTACTCCCCGTCTCCGAAGACGAGTTTTAAACACTCGTCCCATGCTCATTAGCACAACTGCATTGTCATGTTATTCACCACCTTGAAGGTTATGTGAGTACGCGTATTGCGTCGGAAATTATTAAGTATGATGATTTATAATCTCTTTATTTGAAGGGATTGGGACGCCTCTTCATTTAAATAAATAAATTGTAAATCACCAAACAATAAGTTTATCAATTCATTATTTACATAAATTAGGACGCTACTTTATGCAAATAATAAATTATAAATGGGTGGGCTTAATGGTATCCGATATGACACGAGTATGAACTCGAACCCGAAAATCACCGGAATCCGTTAAAAAGGTCTAGAAACACAATCGTGCCTTACCACTCAGCAGAATCTTAAGGCCTTACTTGGAACTACCTTATCTCATTCTTAAGATTATTACTTTTGCCGTTACAAATCGTCGTGTATCCGGTCGTCGTTGCACCTTCTTGTTTTAATCTAGATCTTTGATACATGTCACCTTTATTTAGGTGAGTTACTCATAGCCCTATTTTTGAATACTTTTCCGTTTATTCGGAGAGAATTGATATTCAAATCTGCTTTGAACCTTGTTTTTAGGGGATGTGCGGAAATGTAATCTTTTTGGACAATGCTATGTGCTTATGACTGCTATGTGAATGACATGAGATTGGTAGAACTTGTATGTGGATCTTATGTGGTATTGTGAGGTATCTTGTGATCTTGTGAACTTGTGAACTTGTGATCTTCCGTCCTATGTTTAGCTCCAGCTGGTAGGCTTTAGGTGTGTGTTAACTTAGAAGCTTAAATCTTTGAGAGAGTTGGTATCTATGTTTGTGGTGTATCTATGCACCTTCGATAGCATGTGTTGCTATGTTGGTATCTTATCTATTACATGTATTCACTGTCATATTGCACATTTGTCCACCTTTTGAAACTATGGCACAACAACTAGGTTGAAATCAAACCTACTTTGACCTTTTTGAGTATCATTTTTAGGTAATGTTAATGATCAGTGAAGTCTTGTTGTGAGCTTTAGCAGACCTTAAGGGTATCCTGTATGGATCAATCTTCTGAGAGACTTGCATTTGTTATAATCTAGAGCACTTTGGTTTATGTTATCTTGAGACTAGCTTTATCCCCTGCGTAGGAATTTGGATTGTGATATTTGACTATGTGAGGTGTTCTTTGACAGATCTTCACCCAAGTGCTACTTGTGGTCGGGGAATGTCACGACACTTATTTGAATGCATTTTAGTATTTCTTTATCTTGTATCTTGTGTTGTAATTATCATTTCTCTGTCACATCCCGTGTTTCCGCCTTGTCGGGGTGTGATAGATTGGTATTCAGAGCCAAGGTTATAGAGAACTAGGTGGTTTGGCCTAGACTATAACCTAAGAACCTTCATATAGTTGCATCATAGGATCTATGTGCGAGGTGTTCCGCTTATACTTGCTTCTATGAGATCTATGGTATATCTTATATATAGTAGTAGATAAGTCATTCATTAAAATGTATGAGCTCAATACTGAGCACAATTGGGAAAGGATATAAGTATAAATACGGTGGCCAACGTAGTTATAAACGCATCACGACTCACGCATACTTGGTAATACCGTTCACTTAAATCAGTGATGACACCTTAGGATCGTATGTGTATATATATATATATATATATATATATATATATATATATAACTTTTTATATATATTATATTTAAACATATATTTTATATATATTTATATATTATATTTATTTATATATTATATATATTTATATTTATATTTATTTTTTTACCACCCCATTAAGCTGACCTTCCCTCCTACCTAACATTACCTATGTTCTCCTTTGTGTAGACAATGCCACCAAGGATGACGACGTGAAGTGCAGACCGATCTACTACTGCACCACAAGGTGGAGGAACGGGTGGACGAGTTAGTATAGGAGTTAGAAGAACTAGAGAACTAGTGGGAGAAACAATGAAACAATGGGTGAACTTGGTGGTCAAGGAAATGACCGAGGTGTTGGGGCGAATGGAGGTGTCGATGAAGTCCTGACTTCTCCACAATCATTGCCCAACAATTACAGAACTTCCTTCCCACCCTCTTAGCTCAAGTAGGCAGCCAAGGTAGCGATCAGGGAAATAGTAGGAATCAAAGCAGCGATGCCGTCAATGACAACATCCAGGGCGATGTTAGGAATGTCATTATGAACAACGACAGAAGGGGTTGTACCTATAAGGAGTTCTTAGCTTGTAACCCAAAAGAGTATGATGTTAAGGGAGGTTCCATAGTCTATACCCGTTGGATTGAGAAGATAGAGTCAGTTCAGAATATGAGTGGATATAGGATAACCAAAAGGTGAAGTACACTACTGGATCATTTGTTGGTAAGGCTCTTACGTGGTGGAACTCTCAGATCCACACACGAAGTTGAGAGGCCGCTGTTGGGATGTCATGGGAAGACTTTAAGACTTTAACTAGAGAGGAATTTTGCCCGGTCAATGAGATGCAAAAACTAGAAACTAAGTTTTGGAACCACGTCATGGTCAGGGCTGGCCATGCTACATACACCGATAGGTTTCTTAAATTGGCTAGGTTAATTCCCCATTTAGTTACCCCTGAGAACAAGAGGGTTGAGAGGTACATTTATGGCCTTGCTTTATAGATCCATGGGATGGTGGCAGTAATGGAGCCAGCAACAATTCGAAAAGCTATACAGAAAGCTGGTACACTAACAGATGAAGCCATTAGGAATGGGTCACTTATGAAGAACACTGAGAAGAGAGGTAACGGAGGAGAGTCTAATAGACATAGGAACGTAAAGGATGATAACAAGAGGTCTAGGACTGGGAATGCTTTTACTACAACTACTAATCCAGTGAAGAGAGTGTACACGGGTATGGCAGCCAAGTATACGAATTGTAACTCGCACCACTCACCTAAGTCGCCTTGTCGAGCTTGTTTTAGTTACAACCGACTTGGGCACCTTGCTAAGGATTATAGAGTGGTACCTAGAATGGAGAAACCAGTGAATGCTAGAAACCCAATTGCTGCTCGTGAAGCATGTTTCGAGTATGGTGGTATCAATCATTTCAAGGAAGCATGTCCTAGGTTGAACCAAACATAAAGACCCGGGGGAGGTCGTCCGAACTAAGTTGTGGCTATTGATGGGGGTCAAGGTCGTGGGAACAACGGTAATCGAGCACATGGAGGAGCTTTCATGCTGGGAGCAGAGGAGGCTCGTTAGGACTCGAACATCATGACGGGTACGTTCACTCTAAACAATCATTATGCTACGACACTATTTGAGATTGGTGCCGACTATATCTTTGTTTCCTGATGTGTCGTTGTGTGGTGTATATTTTATTGATTCAAGTTTTAAATTTATATTTTGCCGACTAAACCAAAAACAACACTTTAACGGGTAGTGTACCCGATCGGTAGTAGTTTCGTGGTAAGTAGGGTGTCAAACACTTGAAGCGAGGTTAAATCTATCAATTTAATTAATATCTTGGTTATCTAATCTATGTAAATTCTACTCTATTCTAAACCTATGTCAGTCTAATCCTAATTCTAACGGGAAAAGGGGATTTTCAGCCTGATAGACTAGCACGGTTTGGTTGGTGACTATAATCAATTCAAGGCACTTTAACCCACGCAAACTAATTAACAAAAGATAAAAGAGCTGTCGAGCCAAATATAAGAAAACTATATTAACCATTATTTATCCGATTAGAATGTTGGTTTGTTTATTAAGTGCAATGATTTCTTATATTACTTAACTATCGATACTTAAATAGTATATGTATATTATACTAATGTACGAACTAGAACATGTTATCTTTGAAACTAATTCGTCAACCATCACACCACTGATAACGTTAAGGGTAACTGTACAACGCATCTAACATTTATGCATCGACCTTGAAAACACTTTTGGAGTGTATATCTAAAATTGAACATTAACTGGACTAGGTCATGACCGGACGTCGTTGCACTTGCTTGTTTAATCTAGATCTTTGCTACCTGTCACCTTTTACTTAAGGTGAGTTCTCGTAGGCCCTAAAACCTTTGGCAATATCAATTAACTAGTTAAGCCGAAGTGTATCCTACGACAAGATTAGAAGGATAATATTTGTGATTCTATATATTTCTAGATGTATATAATTACATTATGCGAGTGCTATCATAGCTTTAGATTATACTTGGTCCGTATCACTAGATCCATTTGAATGATAGGTCGCATACAAAAGCGCGTAAACAAGTATAAATTGATAAACATAAACAAGCATACAACGATAAATCAAGAAATCAAGATAAACAAATACCAAACATTCAGATCTTCATAATAATGGCTAATACCCGAAGGTATTAGCCTTCAAACGTCATAATAAATACATGAGCAATTATTTAGCCAAGGTAAACTAACCGAGTTAACGAATGATACCAAAAACTGAACGATTACTAAAGTATATGGAATTACACGATGTTTCCTATGGAATTGATAGGTTTGCTCGACCTCTTCTGCTCGTTTCTCCTCTGAAACTGACTTTTAGGGTTTAGGTATCGAGAATTTGATTTAGACACTTAAAAACTTGTTTTGAGGTCTTCTATTTATAAGGTCTGGAAGTCGGTTCGATACGGCGTATCCAAGGGTCCTGTAGAAAATATAGGAAGAACATGTGTATTCCTATCTTGGTACCTACAGTTAATTTAAACTAAACTAAACAAACTAAATACAAGTCAGTCTTATGGATACGGCGTATCGGGTTAGTGAATATGCCGTATTCAAAATCTGACAATAATGTTTTTAAAGTGCATTAAAAATAAAGACTGATAACGTCCAGGCGATCAATACGCCGTATGGTATGGAGCGGATACGCCGTATTGATGTCTAGGAAGACAAACTCGATAACGAAATTAAATAACAATCCGGGTTGTCTCTCGAGAAGCACTTTTGTTTACAGCGAAGTCTTTAAGTTAGAATTTTCTTCAGCTTCCTTTCATTTGAAATCATCTCTCATTCCCATTCTTGCATTTAGTGTAAATATCCTGCTTGGTTTCGTAACTTATTCATGAACTATGGTGTTGAACTTACTGTCAAGCTTGATTCTATCACATACAAACAAATCAAAACGTCATATCATGATATATATGCAAAAATATGGGAACCTTTTTAATAGTTAGACACATCATGATACGAATAATAATAAATGTACATATATAGATAAAGATAAAGGTAGGAGGGATCATAGGTCTGGCTGTTGTGGGTCCTGCTGAGCTGTGGAGGTGCTGACCTCACCGGTCCTTTGCCTGACACGCCTCTGGTAGGACATATGGGTCTAAGAATATGGTGTATAGGTAACTCCTTCCATGTCCATCATCTGTCCTAGTCCAGTGGTTACCCATGTACTAAATCTAGAAAAATCACGAGCCATTGCGTTAATCACCTTGCGCTGCTCGGTCAATGCCCCACGAATCTTATGCATGTCCTCCTCCAATCTGGAAATCCTCTGTGGCATGGTCCTGGCAGGTGCTGGTGGTGGCGGAGGTGGCTGCTGAGGTGCCTATACAGGTGCCGGAATAGCCTGGCCACCCTCATCAACAATTGGGGCATCTTGAGCCACTCTGAGGGCACCAGTCGCAGCATCGGGCTGCCTCTCTGGTCCCATGGCCACCCAGGCCCAAGTATCATCTAGCTACACACAAATCTGCAGCCTCACCAGCTCAGCCATATCAATAATCTAAAGTTCAGGGGCAATAACCGTCAATCCTCCGAGTATCTCGGCAGTCAAGAGCCCAAAATGCTCAGCCAATTGAGCTACAAACTGCCCACCAGAAATATGCGCCCCGTTTTTCCTCCCAGCGGCAAACCTCCTCAAATATCAGGCTAACAAGTAAGGGATGTTGACTGATCCAACATCCAACCCTCTCAGGTAAAACAAATCAGTCACGGTCACCTTCTCAGGTGCCTGACTCCTCCCAGCAATATTGTGTGCCATCATTCTATGGCATAGTCTTAAGACCGGATCCCTAATCAAAGTGTAGGAAGGGGGAGGTCCCAAGAAATCTCCATCGGTCAAAATATCCCTCCAATAATCATGAAGACCCCCCTTCCTAAGGATCATCCTCTCACTCTCACTCCAGTACCTAGCAAAATCGGGGGACTCCATCTCTTCCCCGGTGTGTAATCCCAAGGCCAGAATAAACTGCCTCTATCTCAGGCGCCTCCTGGCTCCACCTAACTGAAACTATATAGTTCCGGGAGCATCAAATCAAGTAATACCTCTCCAAATCTGAGCGTGCTAAGGAACTCCAGAATAAGCTCCTAAACCAATGGTCCCCTAGTATCAAATAACCTCCTCCAAGCCTGACTAGTAAACACTACTACACCGGCCTCATCTCGGTGCTCCATCGCCATCCTAGCAAATAATCCGTCCCTCAGAAGCTCGGTAATACCTTGAAAATTCACAACATGTACCCTGTGTATCTCTCTAGTGTAAATCCTCTCTAACCTCGACTCAAATCCTGCTATATCCGAATCAGTATACTCCAACCCCTCGTACCTAAGAAATCAGTGTCTCTGCTCACGTGGTGGAAGAGCCATATCTGCAAAATCAACGAGGAAAGCACAAGAGTATAGAAATTTAAACCTTCTGTTCTAAGAGTGGATACAGCGTATCAAATGAATAAATACGCCGTATAGGGATCAATAAGTCAATACGCCGTATTGATTTAGTCAGTACGACGTATGGGTCAGTGATTTCAGGATCCTAATATTCTCAATACGCCGTATTCAATTTAATGAATACGCCGTATTGGTGTTTTAAAATTTGGTAAAAATAAGTCAATACGCCGTATCTATGTTAGTGGATACGCCATATTGAGTCTGCAGAATAAAAACGAAAGGGGGCTTCCCCTATTTACCCATTTTAACCCATTCAAAATTCAAACCTTTTCACATCTATTCAGGGGGAGGGAGATTTAAGGAATCCAAAAGTATTCATCTATGGCATATCACTAAATCCAAACCCTAACCCTAATTTAAAATTCGAAATCATAAATCGAAAGAAAAAGGGAAGGGTAATTAATGTATGATCAAAAGAAATAAAGTGCAAATATGAATCAATATCAAGGGATTATCTCCAAGAACAAAGCGGTAAAGAGTGTGTGTATGTATGTGGTGAAAGTGAGTGGTAAAAACTGATATGGCGTATTGATGGGGTTTTTATACCCAATTTTAATACGCCGTATTTAGATGGTTAATACACCGTATTGGTGAATTTTGTTGACTTAATCAACTTTTGTTGAAAGCAGTGGATACGCCGTATTGGTTTTACCCGAATACGCCGTATCCATTCTTGGAGACCAATTCCTAAAATAATGCAAAGAAAACATACCTTGGCCTCCGCAACATTATTGCACAATCACTATCCTTATAATACCACTTAGGGTCGAACGAAACGCCAAACGACGCACATAAATTCATAATGAGATTAAATAGCATTTCATTTGCGTAATATATCCAAATCACGACTTTTACATTTAAGTTTATGACAAAACTTTCCATTCTTAGAGTTTTAGTGACTTTATCGTGACTTGTTTCAAAAAGCATAGTTGACCCATGTGTAATTTCATTATCCAATAAAGATTGTGTTATATCGATATCATTATCATCTTTGTCTTTTTCTGATTTTAAATCATCAGAACGAATAATGTTGAAGGGGAACAAATCATTAAAGTACAAAACATTTTGTTCCTCCTCATCATATTCAGACAATGATGTTTCATCACTTAAGTCAAAATCATCGATATGTTGGGGGTTTAAAATTGGTTCAGTTAATAAATCTGATTTAGACGTTTGAGCATCATTGTAAACAATGGCTATGAATTCTTCTCAAAATCTTTAAAGAAGTCTAAATCATCAAAACAACTGATTGCAGGCTCAGGTAATGGAATTGAAGGCATGACTTTTTCATAATCATTTTCGGAATCCGTTTTCAAATTGTTGACAGAAATCATTTTATAAGAAAATAAGTTTTTGTCACAAATTATTGTGTAATCCTCATCATCGGATACGTCAAATGATATTCTAAAGTCGATTTCATCATTGACAGGAATACTTACTTGAGATTTGCATTGAAGTGTATCCTTAGGTGCAAAGTCATCGTTAATGACTATAGCTGGGAATTCATCTTCCATAGATCTAAGATCATAAAAATCGTCATCAACCTTGAACTTCCCATATGTAGCAGTTTGCCAATTAAACACTTTTCCACGTTTACGAGCTTTTTCTTCCTCGAGCCTGACATACTCTTCCATAGTAAGGTTTGGATTATCCATCCTGAAACAATCTTACTAGAAAAATTATTAAATAACAAATACGTCATGTTCAGTGAACTAAATACGCCGTAACACACCAACAGAATAAATAAACAAACATAATAATACACTAATCTAAATTACACTAATCCTAAAGGTTAGATCTAATCTATTGTTAAAAACCAAAATATCAAAATAAAAATCAAGATTAATTTTTACTCCCCGGCAATGGCGCTAAAAACTTGATGTGTCATTGTGTGGTGTATATTTTATTGATTCAAGTTTAAATTTATATTTTGCCGACTAAACCAAAAACAACACTTTAACGGGCAGTGTACCCAGTCGGTAGTAGTTTCGTGGTAAGTAGGGTGTCGAACACTTGAAGCGAGGTTAAATTTATCAATTTAATTAATATCTTGGTTATCTAATCTATGTTAATTCTATTCTATTCTAAACCTATGTTAAACCTATGTCAGTTTAATATCCTAATTCTAACGAAAAAGGGGGGTTTTCAGCCTGAGAGACTGGCACGGTTTGGTTGGTGACTACAATCACTTCAAGGCACTTTTAGCCACGCAAGCTAATTAACAAAAGATGAAAGAGCGATCGAACCTTATATAAGAAAACTGTATTGACCATTATTAATCCGATTAGAATGTTAGTTTGTTTATTAAGTGCAATGATTTCTTCTCTTGAGGTGGCATATCATTCTTAGACTTAAGCGTTACATCATCCAAAGACCTAGACATATTAATTTTGTCACAATTAAAGCATCCGCATAAAGCATCCTTATTTGATGATTATAATCTATCTTAGGGATTAAGGCAATGGTGATCTTGTTAAACCTTAGCTCATAGAGAATTTACCTACTTACCGCTTAATGACAATTTATACACTAGTATTCCACTTGTCCAACTATCCAATGGAATCAGAACGTTACTTGTTGAATTATCTAGGTCACTTGCTTGTCAACACGATTAATAAACCATTGGCAATATCCAATTAACTAGTTAAGCCCGAAGCGTATCCTAGACACAGACTTAGAAGCATAATATTTGTGTAACTATTATTCTAGATGTATAAGTCACTATATGGAGAGCTATCTCGGACTCTAGATCTACTTGGTCCGCTTCACTAGATCTAGTTGAATGATAGGTCGCATACAAAAGCGCGTAAACAAGTATAAATTGATAAACCTAAACAAGCACTCAACGATAAATCATGAAATCGAGATAATACTAATACCAACTCCAACAATGTCAAGATCTTTATATAAGGCTAATACCTGAGGTATTAGCCTCTCAAAACGTATAATAAATACTCATGGAGTATTTATTTAGCCAAGGTAAACTAACCGAGATTTAACGAATGATACCAAAAACTAAACGATTACTAAAGTATATTGGACATTACAAGTTGTCTTCTATGATTTGATTACGTTGAGCGGACCTTTATGCTCTTGTTTTCTCCTCTTAAAAATTGACTTTTGTGGTTTAGGTATCGAGAATATGATTTAGCACACTTCAAACTCATTTTTGAGTGGGGGGGCTTTCTATTTATAAGGGTATGAAAATTCGGTTGGATACGGCGTATCCATGAGTTGGATACGGCGTATTGGGGATTTCTTGGAGTAGGGACCACGCTTGATATCTTCCAGAATATTATATTAATTTCATATCTTGAATACGGTGTATTGAGTCCTCTGGATACGACGTATTGATCATTATTCCTCTATGGACTTTTGTGAGTGCAAGCACGGATACGCCGTATCTTCCTTGATGGATACGTCGTATTGGTCTTCAGAATGGTAATCTTCAAAATATCTTCATTTAAGCTCCAGAATGCGCGCCTTTTGCTATTATTCACTAATTACTCCATAATTACTACAATTCTCAAATATAAACAATTAAGTAACAATTCTTTGCAATAACTATACAAAATGGGTTAATATCGTGGGGATAAATGATGTTATAAAATAGACGTTATTTGATGTCATCAAGTGTAAATAGTAAACTTCTTATAAAGGAGTAGGTGAAGTTTGTGCATTTAAAGTAGTATCTTTCATAAATACCTACTCCTCCAAATCTACTAAGTCCCTGAGTAAGCTCAGTTGGTTAGCATAGTAGTTAGCTTTGCATAACACTTTAGGTTTATGCCAGGTTGTTAGTGAGGAGATCACATACACACACATTGTCATTCAATCCCCATTGTAGTTTCGCATACAATGGGGTATAATTCTTATTAAAAAGAGTTAAACGTTGAAAAGTTATTTTTGTGTCTTTTACTTGTTGTTTATCTTTACTTACACAAAACCTTTTCAAAGAACAAATACATTACTTTACTTACATGTCATGGGTTAGTGAAGCTTAACTTTGTAGTTATTGTTCACTAACTAAGAGGGAACAACACATACCAACTCTAAATCGTCCTTGAACTATATACGAGGGAATGATAAAACATAAACTAAGTTGGTTTTATATTTAACCAACACTTAAAATGCCAACATGCTACAAAATTTCGAATTATAACACAGATTATTTTTTTATGCTTGAAATATGTAGCATGGGAAATTATAATTATAATAAATAAATACCTATACATCCCTCTACTTGACATAAATTATATCAAAAGTGATAGTAATAATGGGGGGTCTTCATAGATAGAAATGATGGGTCTTCCACGAAAGCGTATTTCCCTGATCCCTTCCTTTTAAACCACGGACTTAAGCAACTAGCAACTCCTCGACTATAAACTATGGACTACACGGTAGGCTTAGGCGAAATGGTGTAACGAAACATAAATATGCGTTTATGAAAGAAAGGCTTGGATGGGTGTTTCTAGGTGTATCTTGCACTAAAGATGAGTGCAACAAAGAGTTTTTCACGGGAGGTCAATAAGTCGATAGACACACACGATAATACCATATGGGTTGATTTGGTGTAAATCTTAATATGTTTCCATTTTGAACTATCTAAACCAATTGTATCGAGAAAACTCAACACAATACTCGTCTATGGTCTTGTAATGATGTTCGGGCCAAGTTCTAATGTCTACAATACTACCGTCACACTCATATTTGGTGGGTTATGTCATATAAAGAAACAGAATATAAGGCTAATCCTCACCAATGGAATAATAGGTGGTTGTGCACGGCATAGATTTATTCTAGTTTTGGTAAAGAAAAACATGTTAAAAAAATTTAAAAGGCATAATTTTTAAAATCAAACTAGATAAAACAAAGGCAAATATCTGTCAAGTGGTAATTCTACTTTCATCCCACTTGGTTTGTACACTGTCCCTATTGTAAATAAAATGATAAAATGGAGGAAAAAGTAGAATTAAAACACCCTGAGGTTTGCATGGTATGATCGAAGATACACGTTTTTAGAACGTGACCCACCTTGAGATCCAAGAGCAAACTTTTTATCCCTGAATTTACTTAACAAACCGTGTGCATTATACAATAAAACACCAAATAAATAAAATAAATGAAAAATCTAACTCACTTTCGTAGGAATCACGGTTGTATTTAGCGTATGCAACAAGCCTTTTAAACCATTTGGTATCCCGAGTGGACGAATGAAGTCTCGTGAGGGTTTCCATGAAACATACCCACAAAGTTCATGACAAAATTTACAAGGTTTTGCGAAAATTCAAAAAATATTTTTGAAAAGTATTCTACGGGAGGGAACTGCGTCATAACATGCATCTTGTCAGCTACGTCGTAGTTAAGTGGACCTGGGAAACTATTATTTCTTGAAGACCAGCTACGGCATAGCTTGGGTATACCAGTTACACCATCACTACTTACTGTAGCCACGTGTAACAATTCACATTTTCAGGTCATTTTACGTCAATAAACTCAAATTTATTTACTTTAAACTTTTACGTGTTTACTTTTATTTATAACCGTTAAGTTAAATCGCGTAAACAGAAAAATAACTTTAAATGTAAACCGGCATTAAACAAATATAAGTTTACATAAAATATGTGTTATATGACTTCTATGAATATAATTTATAAGTCTACACATTTTATTTTACAAGTTTTACTTAAAACGCTTACGTTTTGCGTTTTTACATTTACATGCACGCACAACGTACCCAATGCCCCTAAAACCTTAATTTATTCCTACATGCATAATGATACACTCAAAATTTGAATAATATTCTCCAAAGCTCTTCTAAAACTCGGCACAAAAGAGTGAAAGAAAACAAAATGCTTTCTTGAGCTAAAAAGTATCATTTCCTTTACTATGCAAGCACCTTTACCTAGTTACATTGAAAGTCAAAGCATATTTGTGTCACCCTTGGTCCAACCATCCCCTATATCCATGTCACAACATTCCCAGTAACTTAAATCACCTAGGGTTAAACCAACATATGTGACACATAAAGCAAGTCTTGAACTTTCCCTAAATGCATTACTTAAGGCTACTTTTGCTAGTATTTTCATACAAAAAAATACACATTTCACTTCCTTCTCTCTAGTAAACTCACAGCAGAATCATAAGGGAAAAGCAAGGTATTTCAAAGTTTTATTTAGTGTTCTACAAGAAGTTTGAACTTGGGTATTTATTAGCAAGGGTATATAAAAAAAATTTGGGTATTAGAAGCTTAAAAGGATTTTACTTAGTGTTCTTCTTGTGTACTTGTTCACTAACCTCTTCAACGTATTGTAAGCATCAAGAACCCTTTTCTATACTTGTGTTTATATATATAATGCATTCCATGTTTATATTAGGACTTATATATACTTGTGGTGTTGAAAAAGTTAATGAAAAACTCATTTTAAAAACTCAGATTCTGCCACCAACTTTCAGACTTGATTTCGTATTTTTAAAACCAATGTAAACATAGCTCTGGTCATAACTGCTTAGAGTACACTTACATATATGTCTTGGAATGTTCCTTATTTTTTTAGGAATTTTTAAAGGTCATATACTATGGTTAATAACGCATACGAGAGAAGTTAGTTAATACCGACAAGATTCTGAGTACCAGAATTCATTTGTAAAAATCACTATGTTAGGGGAATTTTGGGAATTTAAGCCAGTTGAAACATTTGTAGAGGACTCAATAACTTAAAATCTGGGAGTTGAGTAAACGTATGACGATTAGTAATGAAGGAGATACGGCCTGTTTACCGAGGGACAAAATTTATGTCTTTTCATAGCATGTACTGAGGTACACCATTTTAGTTGTAACGTTTAATTGGTAATGAAGTTAGTCGATTGGCTTGCATATTTGAAAACTAGATTCATTGTAGATAATTTTAAAGTCCGAAACCACATGATTTTTTGGGAAAACAAGAAAGATATAGCCGATTTATGACCTAAGGTTTTTGAAAAATGTCGTGAGCAGGTCCTAAAATGTTTTTGCATAAATCGACACCTAAAGCTTATGAAATGGAATCAGGGCCTTGAATAATGAAAGTAGACATGTTTAGTTTCGTTTAGAAAGTTTCTCTAATAAAATTAGATTTAAAACGAATTATATAAGCTTAATTTAAGTTAGGGTTATAAATAAATAAAATTAGTTTTAAGTTTACTTTTAGTTAAGCGTTAAAAATCGTTTTTCTTAATTTTTAACATATATAATTTTATAAACACCTCACTATGAGTATATATATGAGTGGCATCGCATTGTGTAATTCATATTTATATGTACGCATTGCATTTTCTTAAAGAGACTTATTTTATTAGATTGCGATTAGGGTTTCGTGCATCATTTTCTGTGCTCATTATTCTTTTCCCGATATTCTCATTTGCTTGAGGTGAGTTTATAGCCCTATGTTTTACATATACTTTAACACTTTTTGGGGTGAGAATTATATACTTGTTTTCATAACTTACTTACAAACTCATTTACATGATTGATTACAAACTCGTTTATATATTCGTTTGCAAACTCATTTACATGATTGATCGCAAACTCGTTTACCTACTCATTTACATATCTCGCGGTGGGATACATCACTTGTTTTCACTTATGGACGCAACAACTTTACTTCCATTAAAATAATTACAGATTAGCTTAAGTGGCATGAACTGTTAATTATGATGGAGTAAGCGCGAATGTTATAAAATAGATCTATTTGGGGTTGACACCCCCGTTCGGGTGAGTAGCGCTCACTAGTTTGACGGATTGAACTAACGAACGTTATATCATGCCGGAAACATTGAACTACACACACATAAACACTTACAGTGCCTAAAAAGATTGGCATACAATATAAGTCGGAGCCACAGTGTCATGAACTTAGTGTAATCGTAATCACTCTTTTGATATTGCATACTAGGAAATGCACACTTTACAAATCTTTGATTCTCAACATTTATACTTACATTTTTGTGGCTATTATATCGGGTTAAAATGGTCATACACACTTTACAAAATTTTGATCTAACTTTTATACTTACTGTAACAATTCGTTATTTCAGGTCATTTTACTACTCAACACTTTCCATTATTTATTTTTAGGCTTTTACGCGTCTGCTTTTAATTTTCATCGTTTAGCTAAATCGCGTAAACTAAAAATCATCATTCAACGTAAACGGACATCAAACAAATAAAATTTTACGTCAAGCAAGTGTTATATAATTATTACGAGGATTTATAACTTTTCATATTTTATTTTTATTGGTTACGTAAAACGTTTACGTTTCGCAATAAAATACATTTAAGCGTAGACGGAAGCACCAATACCCATCTATACTCAAACAAATACCCACTTTTATACCCAATACATAAAAATTAATTTATTTCCTTATCTACAAACCACTAGAGCCGGATTCAATAAGAATAATACAACATAAAATTCAAATATTACTTTCAAATAAACACATGCTTAATACTTTCCCACTAAAGTCTCATCCATCTTCCTAAGGAGGAGGAGAGCACCTTACACAAGGGTACCCTAAACCAATCTTTCATCCATGGTTTAGCCTAAAACTTCTAGTATATAAGGATGTACTAGCAAAGACATAACACATACTCTCTCCTAAATCACAATTAAACTTTCACATTTTCTCTCTTGTTTTTACTCCATACCCACGGCTCATATTTATAATTTAGGGTGTTCATAGTTTTTATTTTTCAAGGGTATTAAGCATACAAGGGTTCTTAGGTATTATATCTAAGGTGTTGCAAGGTAGTTTGGAAGCTTGAGTATTATTTTGCAAGGGTTATAATCAAGAAGATAACTAGGGTTTTCTAGTTAAGGTTTTGAATTTGGGTTTGATTTATAGGGTTTGATCTTGTGTTTTTCATTTTCCTACACTTCTCTAAGGTTTACTTGAACCCTAATCTCTTTAATTATTCATTTACATGTTTTACATACTTGTTATTATGTTAATCACCACCTAGAGTTATTTTATGAATTTACAAAATATAAATTGGTATGTTTATGTTTTGAATTTATTTATTTATATAATGAAATGATGTTAAAAATGTGATAGAACACAAGAAAAATACTTCATATAATTGTTGGTTAATTTATAAGTTTAGTTATAAGTTAATTTGTTGAAAGTTTTAATTATAAAGTTATGTACAAATTAGCATGAGGACTTGATACTTGGACAATTATTAAGGATAATTTAGAGGACCCAAAATATGTAAGAAATATGGTATAAAGTATTGTAGAGGACTTGTACCAATTAATCAAGAAATAACTTATGAAACTAGTTATAAAATTATATATATATAAAATACCTACTGTTTTAATGCTACTGTTGGAATTCAAACTTTAATAAATTGTGGAAGTATTTTTATAAAATATTACATAATATAAGGATCGTAAGCATATAAAGAACTCAAAAAACCGAGCTATAACGAAGAAGTTATGACATTTACAAGTTTACGATAATTAAATATATAAAAGTGTTTTTATAAAAATATTTTTGTAAAAACTAAAATTGTTACATATCTGATAGAAATTTATAAATATTTTATAATGATAGTACATGTCATGAGGATTCCAAGCATATAAGAAAGTCGAAAAAAAGAATTAAAACGAATGAGTTACGAGTTTTGCAAGATTTAAGTTTATAAAAATAATTTTATAAACTGTTTGATTATACTGAGTTGACACAGATTTTTATAAAATCGGTAAGTATTTTATTTAAATAGTTTATCTCTTCACGATTCCGTATGTATAAAGAACAAGCGAAATGGAATTAAAACGAATGAGTTATGATTTTTACGAGGTTACAACAATTAATTATATAAACGATGTTTTATACAATTTTACAGAAACAGTAAAAGTTATTGTTCATCAGTAGCTAAAATATTATAAATTTAATATTTTGATAGATTTTCTTAATATGAAACCGTGGGTATAAGGAACATATAAAACGGAGTTAAAACGATAAAGATATGAGGTTTATAAAACCTTGTGCACTATATTTACTTTTGTATATTATTTTATAAAACAATTAAACTATTTATATAATGTCATTATATAACCAATAACAATATTAAATCAAGTATTATTATCAAATAATACATTGTTGGACAAAGATAGCATTTTATTTTACAAGTACAAATACATATACCTTATTTAACAAAGTACAATTTAAATATTGTTTTGACATTTTAAATTAAACAAAAGCTATTAGGTGGTGGTGTAACTATATAACTTGTGATGTTGTGTTTATATAAAATACATTATACTTATACGGCCTATAATTAATTAGGTTGCACTCGGATTCCACGAGACATTTCACTTACTTGATTTAGATAATCAATCATTCACTTGAGGTGAGTTCATAGCCCCGCTTTTATACAATTACAATGATTTCCAACTTTGGGGTGAGAAAAATGCATTGTTTTACGATTGGACGCAAGTACACTTTTATACAAATTACAAGTTTGCCTAAGTAACTATAACCCACTATGCCCATGAATCATGAACTGTTAATTACTAGATTGTAAGCGCGATGTTAGATAGATCTGATGTGATTGATTATCACAGTCTTCGGGTGTGTAGCGCTCAATGGTTTTGGAGAGGTACCCAAACGAAGAATGTATACAAGTCGAACAATTTGTTGTTGCGGGTTGAACATTAACCGGGCCTTATTTGCTTAATTTACATATATATGTTTGTTAGACTTCAGTGTCATGAGCTTAGTGCATTTCGTAATTACATTTTGAGATATTGTATATGTTACATGTCTTACACTTGAAAATCTTGCGGTCCTACTTTATGCATTACTTGAACCTGTGAATTCACCAACTTTATGTTGACGTTTTAAAGCATGTTTTTCTCAGGTCAATAAGGCAAGAACAAGGATACATTGGTGGTCATCATTTTGAGTGTCATATTACATGTAGATTTAAGTGCATTACATTCAGGATATATTTGTTATGTATTAAAATCTTTACATTTACAAGGATGAACACGTAAAGGTTGGAGCTTTTGTATCAAACAATTTTATTAAATCCAATGTATCATTTTTAAACGGCTCATATAGAGGTCGTTCTCATATCTTATTCTATTAATATATGATTTAACACTCTCAGACCATATTCCGCTGCGACCCTATTTGGGGGTGTTACACTTACAAAAACCTATGAACTCACCAACTTTATGTTAACACTTTTAAGCATGTATTTTCTCAGGTGAACAAGCTACTTGACTTAACTGATGCGCATTGAAGTCTAAACTTTGCAAGATTACATTCATGGATTTCTCCTTACATTCAAACTATTAAATCTCGTTGTGTTATTTTCAGTCTTTCATTTTGATGCAACTTTGGGACAAATGTATATTTTAATTAAATCAACGAGATTACTTTTCAAATGACTCATTTAGAGGTCGTTCTCTCATATCTTGTGCAATGGTATTATGAAGTAACGCTCCCGGACATACTTTCCGTTGCGACCCAATTTTGGGGTGTTACAGATTGGTATTCTGAGCCAAGGTTATAGAGAACTAGGTTGCATATTTTACCTAGACTATAACCGTTTTTACAAACATTGCATCATATCAAACTTTTTCACAGTGTTCTGGCCCTGAGGATCAGGCCAGGCATCCTCTTTTCTCCCGAATATGTACTAAGCCTGAGTACCTAGAGTACTTAGTGCCATCTGACGCTAAGGAACCTATGGAGGATCAGCCCTTACCAGATGATGTTTCACCTACAGCCCTATCACCGGGCTATGTTGATGACTCCTGTTTCCAGTGGAGGACCTTACTGAGGAGGTTCATGCCGATTTCCTGCCGATGGAGGGAGACGATGATGATGATGTGTATTCGATGAAGATGATGATGAGGAGTGACGATGTTGATGATGATGATGAGGAGGAGTGGGAGGCTTCTAAAGGAAGATGACTAGGAGGTGAGCATTCTGACTCCGTCCGATATTCAGCTATACGGTTGATGACTCTGTAAAATCTGCTGAGGGATACAGAGGCATTCGAGACCAACGAGTCTGCACCTACACCTGTACCATCACCTAGACGTAGCATGGCTAGGGAGTCCGTTCCGACCCCAGTTACCCGATGTCAAATAATGCTGATGGCACTCATCGGCTGAGTATGTTTATGCACCAAAATTCACCATCACCTACCACCATCTCTACTTTCTCCATTCATCATACCACTTCCCTGATTCCTCATACCCTTACCACTACCTAGCACTCTACTACTAGTCCTTAATTTGACCTGAGGCACCATTGGGGGCTATAGATGCATCCAGGATTCGGTTTTGAGAGCTTGCATCACATCACCACTTCCATCAGAGATTCATACACCACCCTTGTTGCTACCATCTATACACATAGAATGATCTTCCTGAGAGTGGTCATGGTGAAGTCTTTGAAAAGAGCTCATTTCACTGCTCCCACTAGCAGATTTAAGGTTGGGGAGAGTTTGTCAGCTGCTGTTAGGCTGGCTGGACATACTCTAGCCCATACAATTGATTATGGATTTATCGATACTATAGATGCTAGTATCCGTGCTTCTAAGAGTAGAGCGATGATTGCTGTGCGGGTGGTCAGTGACAAAGTTACAGATCTTGCTACTACTCAGAGGCAGGATGCTCAGGAGCTTTATATGCGTTGTGAGGACGCACAGGATGACTGGGCCTTACTAGGAGCTCAGGTTTCTATATTGAGGAGGGAGAGGAGATACTTTCGCTTGATGGCTTATTTTTACGAGCGTGAGTCCGTTATTGCCCAACAAGCATGGTCTCACTCTAAGATCGGGATCCTGGCCATGGAGGCCCAGATTAGAGCTTTACAGAGAGATGTTGATGTACTACAGAGGCAGAGGATCAGAGATGAGGATAGATTGACAGCCCACATTCAGCATGAGCACGACAGGTTTAGAGATCTTGTACGCACTGCAGAGGCAGGACCTCAAGATGGACCAGAGGATGCTGGTAGTAGCTGTTAGTATTGTATCATTTGTTAGCTATCCTGTATATAGCCTGCTAAGTTTTATGGGTTACTCCCAGCTAGTAGGATGTATGGATCTTTTGTCATTGTTTAGCTATCTTGTATAGCATGCTAAGTATTATGGGTCACTCCCAGCTAGCATTGCCTTAGGACCATATTTTCATTTTGTATCTCATTGTACTGGTCATTGACACCAAACTATCATGTATGATTATCAACATTGTTATATATGGATGTTGATTTATTTATGTCATTGTTGATTCACTTCACTTGTATATCTCGATGTGTGTTATGATCTCATTTTATTTATTATGCATATGTCATGTCGCATTTATGATTGTATGAAATCTAACGTGTATTATATTTTCTTGTGATTTTATAGAAAATGCCACCAAAGAAAAGAACCGCCACAACAACCACCACCACACTTAGGACTGATGCTCAACTTAAGGCACTAATTGCCCAAGGAGTTGTTGATGCATTAGCAGGAATTGAAGCAAACAGAACTAGTAGAAATAGTGATAACAGCCATGATTCAGGAACTGGTAGCAGAAGAATAGAGCCAGTTGCTCGTGAGTGCACCTACAGTGACTTCCTCAAATGTCAACCCTTGAATTTCAAGGGTACTGAAGGAGTTGTTGGTTTAACCCAATGGCTTGAGAAAATGGAATCTGTATTCCACATAATCAACTACACTACTACAAATCAAGTCAAGTTTCTACTTGTACTCTATAGGGAAATGCTTTAACGTGGTAGAACTCCCACGTTAAGACTGTTACTCATGAGGTTGCATATGGAATGACATGGAAAGCATTGAAAAAGATGATAACCAATAAGTACTGCCCAAGGGGCGAAATCAAGAAGCTAGAGATTGAACTTTGGAATCTGAAAGTGAAAGGTACTGATGTGTTAAGCTATAACCAACGTTTTCAAGAGTTGGAATTGATGTGCGATATGATGTTTCTCGAAGAATCTGATAAAGTTGAAAAGTATGTCGGTGGACTTCCCGACATGATTTATGGAAGTGTGATGGCTTCTAAGCCCAAGACCATGCAGGATGAAATTGAGTTTGCAACCGAACTGATGGATCAAAAGATCCGCACTCTTGCTGAACGTCAAGCCGAAAACAAAAGGAAGTTTGAGGACACTTCGAGGAACAATCAAAATCAGCAGCAGCCTTTCAAAAGGCATAATGTAGCACATGCCTATACTGCAGGGCCTGGGGAAAAGAAACTGTACAGAGGATCTAAACCTTTATGCCCTAAATGCAACTATTACCATGACGGGTAGTGTGCTCCCAAGTGCACTAACTGTAATAGGACTGTCCATTCAGCCCGGGACTGTAGAAGCCAGCCTGTCGCTGCCAACAACAACCATAGAGCCCAAGGGGAAAATCAAAGAGTTCTTACTTGCTTTAAGTGTGGAGCTCAGATCCATTTCAAGAAAAATTGCCCAAAGTAAAGGAACAAGAATCAGGGAAATTAGGCTGGAAATGGTAATGTTGTGGCAAGAGCTTATGGTGTGGGCACTGCAGGCACAAACCTAAACTTCAATGTTGTCACGGGTACGTTCCTCCTAAACAACCGTTATGCTTATTTGATACTAGTGCCGATAGGAGTTTCATGTCTATTGCATTTAGTTCTTTGATTGATATCATCCCAACTACACTAGACCATTGTTATGATGTCGAGTTAGCTGACGGTAGAATAATTTAGGTTAATACACTTATACGGGGTTGCACTTTGAATTTCCTGAATCATCATTCAACATCGACTTAATGCATGTAGAGATGGGTAGTTTTGACGTCATAATTGGCATGTTTATCAAAATATCATGATGTAATCGTCTGTGACGAGAAGATCGTTCATATTCCCTTTGGAAATGAAATCTTAATTGTTTGTGGTGACAGAAGCAGCAACGAGAACGGGTCTCGATTAAACATCATCTCGTGCACCAAAACGCAAAAGTATTTTCTGAAAGGATGTCATGTCTTTTTGGCACATGTTACCTCAAAGAAGGCTGAAGACAAGTCGGACGAGAAGCGAATTGAAGATGTACCTATTGTTTGAGATTTCCCTGAAGTATTTCCTGAGGACTTGTCAGGTATTCCACCAACCTGACAAGTGGAATTTAAAATCGATTTAGTACCTGGTGCTACACTTGTAGCACATGCGCCTTATCGATTAGCTCTATTCGAGATGAAAGAATTGTTGGATCAACTGCAAGAACTTTTTGACAAAGGCTTTATAAGACCCAATTCCTCACCCTGGGGAGCTCCGGTCTTGTTTGTCAAGAAGAATGATGGATCATTCCGAATGTGCATCGACTACCGGGAACTAAATAAGCTAACGGTAAAGAACCGTTATCCGCTAAGGATTGATGACTTGTTCGATCAACTTCAAGGGTCGAGTGTCTACTCGAAGATCGACCAGAGGTCAGGTTATCATCAACTAAGGGTTCGTGAAGAAGACATCCCAAAGACCGCATTCAGAACTCGATATGGACATTATGAATTTCAAGTTATGTCATTTGGTTTGACTAGCGCATCGGCTGTATTTATGGACCTCAAGAATCGGGTGTGCAAACCATATCTAGATAAATTCATGATTGTCTTTATTGACAATATTCTGATATATTCGAAGAGCAAGCAAGAGCACGAAGAGCATCTCAAGTTAATCTTGGAGTTGCTTAAGAAAGAGGAGTTGTATGCAAAATTTTCTAAGTATGAATTTTGGATTCCAAAAGTACAATTCCTCGGTCACGTGATTGACAATAAGGGCATTTACGTGGATCCCGCCAAGATCGATTCAATTAAAGATTTGGCATCTCCTAAGTCACCAACGGAGATCCGTTAATTTTTAGGTCTTGCTAGTTATTACCAAAGATTCATTGAAGGATTCTCAAAGATTGCCAAATCAATGACCAAGCTAACCCAGAAGAAGGTCAACTTTGATTGGGGTAACAAACAAGAAGCAGCTTTCTAACTGTTAAAGGAGAAACTGTGTAGCGCACCTATCTTGGCTTTACCTGAAGGAGCCGAGAACTTTATTGTTTATTGTGACGCTTCGCATAAGGGATTAGGTGCCATGTTAATTTAGAATGAGAAGGTGATTGCTTATGCATCATGTCAATTGAAGATCCATGAGAAGAATTACACGACTTATGATCTGGAGTTAGGAGCAGTAGTGTTCACTCTGAAGATTTAGAGGCACTATCTGTATGGAACGAAGTGTACCGTGTTCACTGATCACAAAAGTTTGCAACACATCCTTGATCAAAAGGAATTAAACATGAGGCAACGTCATTGGTTAGAGTTGCTCAATGATTATGATTGTGAGATTCGTTATCACCCGAGAAAAGCAAATGTAGTGGCTGACGCTTTAAGCAGAAAGGAACGAATTAAGCCATTAAGGGTTCGAGCCTTATTGATGACTATTGGTTTGGATCTTCCCAAGCAAATTTTATAAGCTCATACTGAGGAAAGAAAACCAAAAAACCCCGGTGATGAAGATGTGGGAGGTATGCTGATTGAAAATCTAAGGGAATCAGACAACCCCAGGAAGGAAAAGTAGGAACCGCGTGCTGACGGAACACTGTGTTCTAATAACAGAAGTTGGTTTCCGTGCTATGGTGACCTAAGGGCTTTGATTATGCATGAGTCCCACAAGTCGAAATATTCTGTTCATCCAGGTTCTGACAAGATGTATTAAGACATGAAGAAATTATATTGGTGGCCCAACATGAAAGCCGACATTGCCACCTATGTTAGCAAGTGTTTAACGTGTTTGAAGGTCAAAGCTGAACACCAAAAAAATCTGGTTTATTGGTGCAACCTGAGATTCCTCAATGGAAGTGGAACAATATCACTATGGATTTTGTCACCAAGCTCCCAAGGACGTCAAGTGGTTATGATACCATTTGGGTCATTGTAGACCGTCTTACTAAGTCTGCACACTTTTTACCGAAGAGGGAAAATGACCCAATGGATAAATTGGCAAGATTGTACATGAAAGAAGTAGTCACGAGACATGGAATACTAGTCTCAATCATTTGTGATCGTGACGGTAGATGTACGTTGAATTTATGGAGGGTATTCCAAAAGGCTTTAGGTACTCGTTTGGATATGAGTACCGCTTACCATCCGCAGACCGATGGACAGAGCGAAAGAACCATTTAGACGCTAAAAGATATGTTACACGCCTGCGTGATAGATTTTGGGAATGGTTGGGAAAGGCACTTACCGCTGATCGAATTTTTGTATAACACTAGTTATCATGCTAGCATTAAAGCTGCCCCATTTAAGGCACTTTATGGTCGGAAGTGTCGATCACCCATTTGTTGGGCCGAGGTCAGAGACGCTCAGCTCACCGGTCCAGAACTTATTCACGAGATAACCGAGAAGATTGTTCAAATCAAGCAAAGAATTCAAGCCGCTCATGATCGCCAAAAGAGTTACGCCGATGTGAGGCGTAAGCCTTTAAAATTTCAAGTTGGTGACCGGGTCATGTTGAAGGTATCACCTTGGAAAGGGGTTATCCGTTTTGGCAAATGGGGGAAGTTAAACACAAGATATATTGGACCTTTCAAGGTGTTAGCCAAAGTGGGAACCGTTGCTTACAGACTCGAACTTCCTCAAAAACTAAGCAGGGTTCACAGTACGTTTTATGTATCCAATTTAAATAAGTGTTTATCCGACGAGTCATTGGCAATTCCGTTGGATGAAATACACATTGATGATATACTTCACTTCGTTGAAGAACCAGTGGAGATTATGGATCATGAAGTCAAGCGGTTAAAGCAAAGACGCATTCTGATCGTTAAGGTTCGATGGAACTCTAGGAGAGGTCCTGAGTTCACATGGGAACGTAAAGATCAATTCCGGAAGAAGTATCTGCATCTCTTCACAAAAACCGCACCCTTGACAGGTGCCGCATCTTGAGCCTTGCGGACAAGGCTCCTTTAACGGGGGAAGACTGTAACAATCCGTTATTTTAGGTCATTTAACGACTCAACACTTTCCATTATTTATTTTTAGGCTTTTATGCGTTTGCTTTTAATTTTCATCGTTTAACTAAATCGCGTAAACAAAAAATCATCATTCAACGTAAACGGACATCAAAAAAATAGAATTTTACGCAAGCAAGTGTTATATAATTATTACGAGGATAATTTATAACTTTTCATAATTTATTTTTATTGGTTACGTAAAACGTTTACGTTTCGCAATAAAATACATTTAAGCGTAGACGGAAGCACCAATACCCATCTATACTCAAACAAATACCCACTTTTATACCGAATACAAAAAAATTAATTCATTTCCTTATCTACAAACCACTAGGGCCGGATTCAATAAGAATAACACAATACAAAATTCAAATATTACTTTCAAATAAACACATGCTTAATACTTTCCTACTAAAGTCTCATCCTCTTCCTAGGGAGGAGGAGAACACCTTATACAAGGGTACCCTAAACCACTCTTTCATCCATGGTTTAGCCTAAAACTTCTAGTATATAAGGATGTACTAGCAAAGACATAACACATACTCTCTCATAAATCACAAGTAAACCCTCACATTTTCTCTCTTGTTTCTACTCCATACCTACAGCTCGTATTTATAATTTAGGGTGTTCATAGTTTTAATTTTTTAAGAGTATTAAGCATAGAACGGTTGTAATCAAGAAGATAACTAGGGTTTTCTAATTAGGGTTTTGAATTTGGGTTTGATTTATAGGGTTTGATCATGTGTTCTTCTTTTTCCTACACTTCTCTAAGGTTTACTTGAACCCTAATCTCTTTAATTATTCATTTACATGTTTTACATACTTGTTATTATGTTAATCACCACCTAGAGTTATTTTATGGATTTGCAAAATATAAATGGGTATATTTATGTTTTGAATTTATTTATTTATATAATGAAATGATGTTAAAAATGTGATAGAACACAAGAAAAATACTTCATATAATTGTTGGTTAATTTATAAGTTTAGTTATAAGTTAATTTGTTGAAAGTTTTAATTATAAAGTTATGTACAAAGTAGCATGAGGACTTGATACTTGGACAATTATTAAGGATAATTTAGAGGACCCAAAATATGTAAGAAATATGGTATAAAGTATTGTAGAGGACTTGTACCAATTAATCAAGAAATAACTTATGAAACTAGTTATAAAATTATATATATATAAAATACCTACTGTTTTAATGCTACTGTTGGAATTCAAACTTTAATAAATTGTGGAAGTATTTTTATAAAATATTACATAATATAAGGATCGTAAGCATATAAAGAACTCAAAAAACCGAGCTATAACGAAGAAGTTATGACATTTACAAGTTTACGATAATTAAATATATAAAAGTGTTTTTATAAAAATATTTTTGTAAAAACTAAAATTGTTACATATCTGATAGAAATTTATAAATATTTTATAATGATAGTACATGTCATGAGGATTCCAAGCATATAAGAAAGTCGAAAAAAAGAATTAAAACGAATGAGTTACGAGTTTTGCAAGATTTAAGTTTATAAAAATAATTTTATAAACTGTTTGATTATACTGAGTTGACACAGATTTTTATAAAATCGGTAAGTATTTTATTTAAATAGTTTATCTCTTCACGATTCCGTATGTATAAAGAACAAGCGAAATGGAATTAAAACGAATGAGTTATGATTTTTACGAGGTTACAACAATTAATTATATAAACGATGTTTTATACAATTTTACAGAAACAGTAAAAGTTATTGTTCATCAGTAGCTAAAATATTATAAATTTAATATTTTGATAGATTTTCTTAATATGAAACCGTGGGTATAAGGAACATATAAAACGGAGTTAAAACGATAAAGATATGAGGTTTATAAAACCTTGTGCACTATATTTACTTTTGTATATTATTTTATAAAACAATTAAACTATTTATATAATGTCATTATATAACCAATAACAATATTAAATCAAGTATTATTATCAAATAATACATTGTTGGACAAAGATAGCATTTTATTTTACAAGTACAAATACATATACCTTATTTAACAAAGTACAATTTAAATATTGTTTTGACATTTTAAATTAAATAAAAGCTATTAGGTGGTGGTGTAACTATATAACTTGTGATGTTGTGTTTATATAAAATACATTATACTTATACGGCCTATAATTAATTAGGTTGCACTCGGATTCCGCGAGACATTTCACTTACTTGATTTAGATAATCAATCATTCACTTGAGGTGAGTTCATAGCCCCGCTTTTATACAATTACAATGATTTCCAACTTTGTGGTGAGAAACATGCATTGTTTTACGATTGGATGCAAGTACACTTTATACAAATTACGAGTTTGCCTAAGTAGCTATAACCCACTATGCCCATGAATCATGAACTGTCAATTACTAGATTGTAAGTGCGAATGTTATGAATAGATCTATTTGTGATTGACATCCCCGTTAGGGTGAGAAGTGCTCACTAGTTTCGGAGGTACCAAAATGACGAATGTATACCATGTCGGAATAATTTAGATGTTGTGGGTTGAACATCTACACGGGCACATTATTTGTATTAATTTGCATACATATATGTTGTAGCTTCAGTGTCATGAGCTTAGTGCATTTCGTAATTACTTTTGAGATATTGTATGTGTTACATGTCTTACACTTAGAAATCTTGCGGTCCTACTTTATACATTACTTAAACCTGTGAATTCACCAACTTTATGTTGACGTTTTAAAGCATGTTTTTCTTAGGTCAATAAGGCAAGAACAAGGATACATTGGTGGTCATCATTTTGAGTGTCATATTACATGTAGATTTAAGTGCATTACATTTGGGATATATTTGTTATGTATTAAAATCTTTACATTTACAAGGATGAACAAGTAAAGCTTGGAGCTTTTGTATCAAACAATTTTATTAAATCCAATGTATCATTTTTAAATGACTCATATAGAGGTCGTTCTCATATCTTATTCTATTAATATATGATTTAACACTCTCAGACCATATTCCGCTGCGACCCTGTTTGGGGGTGTTACACTTACAAAAACCTATGAACTCACCAACTTTATGTTAACACTTTTAAGCATGTATTTTCTCAGGTGAACAAGCTACTTGACTTAACTGATGTGCATTGGAGTCTAAACTTTACAAGATTACATTTATGGATTTCTCCTTACATTCAAACTATTAAATCTCGTTGTGTTATTTTCAGTCTTTCATTTTAATGCAACTTTGGGACAAATGTATATTTTAATTAAATCAACAAGATTACTTTTCAAACGACTAATTTAGAGGTCGTTCTCTCATATCTTGTGCAATGGTATTATGAAGTAACGCTCCCGGACATACTTTCCATTGCGACCAAATTTGGGGGTGTTACAGATTGGTATTCAGAGCCAAGGTTATAGAGAACTAGGTTGCATATTTTACCTAGACTATAACCGTTTTTACAAACATTGCATCATATCAAACTTTTTCATGTGCATACACACTACTTACTTGCTTGCTTACATTACTTGGTTACATTACTGGGTTACACTACTTGCTTACACGACATAGATATACCTACCTTGCGTATATTTTACACTCGTT
>BQNB010002095.1:0-129173 GCA_026074375.1 Tanacetum coccineum
TCACCGTAGGACCGCATGTATGACAGTGCGCGCCTAGCCCGCCATGTCTCCTGGTCTTTCGGCCAGAGTGATAGAGGCGATGACCTTGTCAGATTCAACTTTCCGTAAGAGGTATAGATCCTCTTACAAGACACCATCACCATCACCATCTCTGACCCTTCCAGTACAAAAGAGGTATAGAGGTACATCTGAGCTCATATTAGATACTGATAGTGAGGGGGATGAGTTAGGAGATGAGGATACTGATAAGGATAGGGAGGATGAGAGTTCGAATGCGGATGATGAGAGAGAGAGGTTAGATGATGAGGGTCATGGTTTGGATGATGAGGGTCATGGTTTAGATGATGAGGGTCATGGTTTGGATGATGAGGGTCATGGTTTATATGATGAGTATCATGGTTTAGATGATGAGGGTCATGGGTTAGATGATGAGGATCATGGTTTAGAGGACAAGGGCCTTGGTTTAGAGGAGGAGGATGAGGATGTACCTGAGGGTCAGCAGCAGGCAGTCCCGGCTGCGAACACAACCGTGGGCGAGCCTTTAGGACTTGGTTATGGGGCTTTGAGACGTCGTGAGTTAGCAGTGGAGGAGGACCGGGTACTCAGTACATTCGAGGTAGGTCTGTGCCAGAGTCGCAGAGAGCGGAGAGGGTATTTGCGTATAAATAGCCCACACTTATTACATGGGTAGATCCTGAGGATAGCAGAGTTTACAATGACATACCAACTTATGTACCCCCAGTAGCACATGTTCAGACTCCGCCATCTCCTGAGCGGTCGCTTGGTTCCCTACCAGTTTTGCCATCATCCCTTGTAGTTTCATCACCCATAGCTTCGCCAGTGGCTACCCTGACAGCCACCATATCAGTAGATGAGGATCAGTTTATAGAGGTAGGGGCGTAGTTAGAACTTCATGGAAGCATACTCCATGATCACACTTAGCGTTTGGATGCGCTACCACCTACTTTGGTTACGGATATCGATAGGGATGTGAGGGAGTTGTATACTAGGCCAGGAGCGGTTAGAGATGAGATCTTTTCACAGAGGTATAGGCTTAGGAGTTTAGAGCGTGAGCATGAGATGGTTACAGTAACTTTTGGGGCGTTGTGGAGGCCCGTGTTGGCATTAGAGGCATGGGCAGGCTAGACTGATGCTCAGAGAGCAGCTTTGTGGCATGCTATATATGATATTCAGAGAGAAAACCATGATTTAAGAATGCAACTTGCTGAGGAGAGGCGTGAGCGATTAGAGTTGGCAGGCCGTGTTGCCAGGATTGAGAGGAGACATGAGTTTAGAGAGGAGTAGTAGGAGGTGTAGAGACTGATTTAGATTTTTGTATAACACTAAACTGAGTAGCATCAGTTACTGTCGGATTTAAGTGGGTAGTTGATTTGTAATAGATATGAACTGATTATCAGTCGGTAGTTGACTCTTATGGAAGTCATAGTATTACGGTAGAAGGATGATTTGTACGGGAATTTTGGAAGAGCAATAAATAGTAGTATTCTTATTTTATCTTGGATAGATGAATGTGATCTGTGCTTGCGAGCACAGATGCCTACGCATGTCCGCGTTATTTTACGAGCATGGGTACGCATTCCCAATTGTTTTTTGTGAACTTGAAACATATTCGAGTTGTCCGATTTTACTAAGGCGGTAGAAGGTTAAGTGGTTAAGTAGAACACCGAGAGGTCACGAGAGACTTGATAAAGTCATAGTAAATAAATCTATAATCCAATTAAAAAAAACATTTTCCTTTAAGGAATTGTGAGATTTTAAATGGAGGTGATGTTCTTTCTAGAAAGTGGACCTAGTAGTAATCAAACCAGGTAGGGTTACTTGGGAAGAGTTTAGAGTTTGAGTAGATGTTGGTAAGTGAACCATAGACTGTTTTGCACGAGCAGAATATGAGTTATGATGTGTGAAACATATACCCTTGAAGTATTGATCACGCAGACTTGAGCAACTGATAAATTTTGACGATGTCAAAGGTGTTAGAGTTTTGTTGTTATGTCTAGGTCTGGATCATACCTCGGCGCCTGACCAAAACCCTGTAACCAAAAGGTTAAGAGATGACTAGTAAATCGAGAGATAGTAGGAAAGGCTATCGTATTGTGCGAACATGATTTAAATGAACCATGAGAAAGTGTAAGGACTGAACCTTAGAACTAAGTCTCAAGGGGGAATCGAAAGTGACCTCGCTTGAGGGGACTGGGTCGGTAGAGAACCAGTGTGTTGTGTTGAGGGATAGGACGATCCCATCGTTGTTGTGATTGATGAGATGAGTTGAATTTCGGGGTGAAATTCCTTTAAGGGGGTTAAACTGTGATAACTGGTAACTTTTCATGGGTTAAGTATTATAAATATTATGATTTTATATTAGAGTCTTTCGATTTTGTCAGTTTTCTTGGTGAGAGAACTGAAAAGTTGACTTTGGTTGACCTATTTTGCGTAAAACAGTTACGGTTTAACCGGTGCTGAGAGAGAGTCTTAAGTTTGTGAGTGAATCACTTTTGATCATCTCCTCGTTTTGGAGTGTTTTGTGGTCTTTTAATGCTTTCCGGGAAGTTTTCCCGCGTTTAGCGAAAATCGTCACGCAACGCGTACCGGCACGACAGTTAATTTAAGAATGGGCCTAAGTAACTTTGGAAGAGCGTTTAATGAATTTATCAGTTAATTAAATTAATAATTTAAAATAACGTGGTCTAAATACGTGAATCGTGGAGGTGCGAGTTAAAAGTTATCAGAAAACGGGTGTTTTCGTGAAATTTGGTAATAGACCGTAACGGTTGTGAAAGTGAAATTTTTGGGTGAATCTAAAGTGACAAGTCATTTTGAAGGTTTAGAATGCTTTTAAGTTGATGTGAAAGGTTTCGGTCAAATTTGGACAAAAACTCGTATTTTGGTCCCGACACGTCCGATAAATGTCTTAAATGAATTTTTGGAAGTTTAAGTTGGAAATAGGTCATGTAAATAAACTAAGTTATTGGAAAAATATTTTTAAGATCAATAAAAATACTACGGAGCTTCGGGAAATATGTAAAAATTTAAGTTTTTGAGTTTTACGCGAACCCGACATAAAAAGAAGCCATCCCAAGACACCCTAGGATGCCTTTGCCGGTTATGGACAAAGAGAGGGAACACCAAGGCATATTTTTAGCTCATGAGGTCCTTACATGGCACATAGGACTTTTGGCACCACCTTAAACATGCATTTTCTCACCATTTCAAACAAAAACAACAAAAATATCTTATCCCTTTCTCTCTTAAATCCGGACGCAACCCACAAGACCAAGAAACAAATTTTTTGAAAATTTACCAAGAACACAGGGTAAAGAAAACACTATCGGGGTGATATTTGGTAGTCTTGGGTTATAGAAAGCTACGTTTGGGTAGTCGGTTTCGCATTCGTCTCGCTTTTCAAAACTCTAAATTGTAAATTGTCAAAATCTTATTTAAGTTGTACTTGTGTGTTAATCGTGGTGTCCTAATGTTAGTTGTACAAGTTGATCGTCGTGAAAATCAAAACTTGAAAACAAAATGTATGATTTAAAGGGGTGTTCGCTTGCGTCGAACACAAAAAGAAAGGAACAAGGAATGGTCATTGTTAAATTATGGTTGTGGTGGTAAATTTATTTTGAGTCAAGGGCTTATTAGAGCTTATATTTTGGTACTTTGCTTAAAAATAAGCTCACTTAGGGCGTATTTGATTTTTTTGGGCCTTTGTTGGTTTCGGCAAAAGAAGGAAAAGAAGAAAAGGATATTGGGCTTGGCCCATTTGATATGTTCCGGCTTATATTTCGAGCTTATGGATTATTTATGTTTCGGCTTATATTTCGAGCTAATGGCTTCTTTATGTTTCGGCTTATATTTTGAGCTTATGGCTTATTTATGTTTTGGCTTATATTTCGAGCTTATGGCTTATTTAGTCTTGGCTTATTGGTTCGGCATGTATATTGGACTTATAGCTTATGTTGGTTTCGGCTTAATTGGTTTTGGCTTATATTGGATTCGGCTTATTTGAGGTTTTGGCTTATATTGATTTCGACTTAAATTTGGGCTTATGACTAAGCCCATTTGATTCGACCTATTGGATTTCGGATTCATGTTGGGCTTATGCTCATTTTGGGCTTATATTTATATATGTTAGATTGGACTTATATAAAGTTACCGGGCTAAGTATTTAAACTTTTAATGGGCCTTAAGGCCCAATAACTTCTAAATGGACTAATGGGCTTGTAAATGAATTAATGAACTTAGTTTGACTATTAAAAGTATACCTTATATTGGATTAACAAACTGCTAATGGACTAACGTCATAGGCTTCGGGACCGGTAAGGAATAATTTATATAGTTATGATTTACTAAGTCGGATAAATTGGTTAAAAAGTAGTGGTATTTTTAATTTTTTTTGTAGTTTTGAAGGTGAAAAATGATTTACATCGGTCATCTTAGTCAATAATTGAGAAGTCTCTTTGAAAACAAAATATAGACTTTTGGCATTTTGTCAGGATTTTTGGAAACATTGTGAAAAGTATTGAACTATAAGGTTTGGAAACCTTGGGAATCCTTTACAAACAAACGGGTCATGTCAAAATTTTGTGAAAAGCGTCACACTCAGAAAATATCGTGAAATAATTATTTTGTGTCGATTCCACTAAAGGACAAAAAGGATGACTTTTACTAAACGATAAGTATCAAGGTTGAATGAACGAATGTGGATAATCTAAAATGGTACGGTTTATACTTACCCTGTTTAGCCCGATAAAGAGACGAAAATAATAAAATATTATTATCTTCTTTTATTATTATTATATATATATATTTAATATAATATATATATACTTTAATGTTGCGGAGATGTTTATTCGTTTATTTTCGATCTTTGAATTCCACTTTTTTGTCGTCGGATTCTCTTGGACCGTTGGGTCAGTTATTCGTTTTAAGTTGTTGGATGCGTTTGAGTATTTTGTATTGATGTCGCACTTAGCCCAAGTGCATTAAGTTATTTTACTTAAGTACCACACAACCATAATACCAAAACGTTTTGTAATGAGAATAAAGGTTTTAAAATAAGAATAAAGGTTTTGTAATGGGAATGAGAGTTTTGAAATAAGGATAAGGATTTTTGGTGAAGAGAATGAGGATTTTGTGTGAGTAAAAGACGAATGCTTGTACAATAAGGCAATATTGTACAAAATGTTATTAAGGTAAAATTAATGTTAGGTTGTGGTCGGGTACCGTTATGCATTGTAGAGGCTATTTGGTGCGTTGAGTAGAGATTGTTTGGTTCGTTGTGTAGAGATTATCTGTGTGGCCATTTTCATCTGTTGAGGTGAGTTCTTGTAGCTCCACTTTTTAAATCTTTTTCGTTGGGGGGAAAATGATACTCAAATGTGATTTGAACTGTTTCTGAACTGTGAATAATGTGGTTTGTTTTGGGGATAATTTATGTGCTTATGACTGCTATGTGAATATATGTAATGTGATTTTACTTGCATGTACTATGTTTGGCATGGCAAGGGTTGTGATTTTACTTGCATGTACTGTGTTTGGCATGGCAAGGGTTGTGATTTTACTTGCATGTACTGTGTTGGGCATGGAAAGGGTTGTGTTTAGCACGGAGTGCTATGTTTTGTGATGTCGTGCCCTAATATAGTGCTCTAGCTGGTAGGCCCTTTAGGTGCGTAAGTGACATATCAGAGTTGCGACTCCAAGAGCATTAGGATATGTTGGATGTGACTAGTGGGGATGCTAGGTCGCGGTACATGATTAGCGAGGATGCTAAGTCATGAGTTTGTTTGCATATATTCACTGTCGTATAACACTATTGTCCATTGTTTGAAATATTGGCACATCGACTGGGTTTTGAATCAAACCTACGAGCTCAGCAACATTATTGTTGATGTTTTCGAGTATAATTTTTAGGTGTGTTGTTAACAAATGTAAATGAGGAGTATTGAGGACCAAAGATGAGTACATTTGGGGGTTTATTAAAGGACAACTGTTTGACTTTTTCTAAGGTTGCGAATTTGTAAACTTTTGTAAATAAACTTTAGTTAAAAATGTATGGTATGATCTTGTATCTTGTGCAATGTGAATCATTATGTCGCATTCCCGTGTTTTCGCTGCTGACGGGGTGTGACACATTATAAAGCGTAGTTAATGATTAAAGAAAAACATTTTTCTTGCATTCAAAATTAATCATTTGCATAAACAATGACTAATCAAATGATTTTAAATAAATACATAATTAATTATAAACTAGTTATATTAATCAATAAAACAAAATAGGATTAACTATAAATGGAAACAATCTTTCCATATCTAAAAAATCTTTTCTTTTTATGTTAAGAAATATTTTCTTCTAAAAGAATCTATTAAATTTGATTTTTAAGTACATAAGAATATTTTGTTAAGATTTGAGTTTAATCACTAAAATACAAAATAAGTGCCAACTGTATCACATGGATCTACCATAATCAAAGACGGATCCAGGCTACGGCAGATCCGTGGATCCGTGTAGCTGCTAGCCAGCAGATTTTGAATTTCACATGTTGCCTATAAATAACAACCAAAAGTCTTCATTTTACACAACCCTTTCCCAACTTATTTTCTCTTGCATATTTATTTTATTATACATATTTTGATTATTATACTTGTTCTATAATCCATTACACGTGATCTAATTATTCCACTCTTTAGTGAAGAACACAAAAGAAGACATCAAGCTTCAAGTGTTATTAGTTTAATCAAGTCATCACGTTTGTGATATTTATCCACTTTCATCTACGTGTCTTGTGTTATCATATGTGTATGATAGGTTAGTATTTTAAGCCTTAAAATACTTAGTGTGTTAGATTGGTTCTATCATTGGTTCTATCTCGAAGTAGAACTCGGTATTTAGCTTAGTATCGGAAAAAGTGTAAGCCACATGTACGGTTTTCTCCGCCTAAAGGGAGCTTGTTGACATAGTGAAGAAAACTCTCGAGTTGGGTATTCGGGGAGTGAAGTATGGTGAAGAGGAGCTTCGTGGCCGAACCACTATAAATCATTGTGTCTTTGATTTGATCTTTCATATCTTTACTTATTTATATTATGCATTTACTTATTTATTTACTACATCGCTATCATATACACTTGTGTATATCTATTGATTTCACATATGTAGACAATCTAAGTTTTAATTTAAATGGCTTAAAACTATTCAAACCCTCCTTATAGTTTCCACTTGGTATCGAAGCCACTGTCACCCAAGATATTTGACGCTATATCTGCACCATTTAATGCTTGAATCAATCTTATGTATACAGATAAATATTAGAAAGAATATCTTTTGCGAAGACATCCACTTTCTTGAAAGTGCATTGTTTTATATATTGGAAAAATAGATTGTGCTTATGTGAATGCAAAGCATTTAGATATTTGGATGTACTCCCCAATCAATCGCGACGAAACAGAACGGTAAAATTTGGGATGCTAACGTCATGGAAAAAGAAATACATTTTCACCATCCTTTTGTCACAGAAAACGTCATCTCAATAAGCAGACTTTTGTATAAAATAAGTTTACAAAATGATTACATTTGATGCCTTTAGTATATAAGCTGTTTGCAAAAGGTTCTAAAGTTTCATATAACACAAGTGTTTAAAACATGACAAATGTTAGATAAAATTTTCATCGAATGTAATATTTAGAATCTGTACAAACATACAGTATTTTCGTAAGAAATCTTTATTCTATTTTATTTTAATGAAGTGTATCTGAAATAAATATTCTTGCGGATTACCTCCTAGCAAAATACCTGACTAAAAATGAGATTTAAAACATTGCTAATAAATAGTCAAACAAATTGTTGAGTTGGGACATTCATAGGTTTTAATCATAAAAACAATGATGAAGTAAATCGTGAGAGTACGTCTATTGTAATCAAAACGTATAGTGGACAAAGATTTAAGTTAATGTAGACAAGAGAACATTTTCACCAAGTTAAAATGAAATATTTTTTTATTGCCTAAGCTCATGACACAAAACCATAAGTTCTTCAATCTTATGGATTGGATGTGCCCAAAGGGATAAAGAGATGATGCCAAAATCATTTACGAGTTACTTTAAATGTTAAATGTGCCCATGGTCAACATAAAACCATAATTCATGACGGGGATTGTCAATCCAGATAGATCTATCCACAACACTCCGTTTTATTCAATAGGCATAAATGCGTACTATGATTGAAAATGGGGACTTAAGTAGCCACTATTGCGGCATTAGGCAATAATTTTCAGGAATCTTATCTTGGTATTGCATTACTGTTTAAAATCACTTGTGTCTAAAAATGTATAGCAAGTTGTAATCTCACTAGTAGAGTTTGTAAAACGTCAGGTAAATAGTAAAGGGGTTATGAATCTCATCAGAGAGAAATGAAGTTGTTAAGTACTAAAGTTTGATCAAGGATGGCGTTAAAAATCAACGGTTTGACTTAAGTATCAATTAGAAAGAATAAGACTTGGTATAAATGTGATAAAACGCACACGACGAAAACAACCAAAAGATACAATGAAGAAATCGTGATCATGATATGGCGTTCTAATTACTTTTAACCAAGTGAGATTTATCCAAACATCCCCTTAGGACCTGATCTAATATACCTTCAAGTGACATCCTCTTTTAGGCCTTAATAATCTAGTTTACAATTTCATTTACGTTAATTAACTCATTTTAAAACCATACGTCTTTACAAAATTCTGCCCTTACCCGAATACTTATATGGGACCTATTTCTCTCAAAATCAGTTAATAGGATACTTAATGAAGCGTCTTTCGCTCATTCAAGACTTATTCGACTCTTGTTTAATGAGGTTACAAGTAAATAACCACAAATGTAGATCCTAAGTGTAATTATCATTTTACCCTTTTGTGCAATTCATATCTGATTATGGTCATGTTTTCACCGTTCCATCCGTTTTTAGCATAATTCTCCATTTTATAACTCGTTTGACCCAAAACGAATTGGCTAGAACTGGTTTAAGTTATCTAAATCCTAAAGATTTGACTTGGAAAATGAGGTACTTAGTATGAAAATATCAGGACCTAAATTCATTTAAAATTATGGGCATAATTTCTAGTTATTCTAGTCGTTTTGGTCGTAACTCATTCATCCGGAATGGTTACGGCTTTATATAAAGAACCACATGGTCCTCATATGTTGTACCCTTCACCCATGTAAAAACCCAGTAGCCTCCAAGTAAAATAAAATTCATTACAAGCCTAACTATCTGTATTACAAATTCTGGGTATACACTAAGTTTGTTTCTACGGTTTTGATCGTATCTCGACCATCCGAAAAGTTGGAGCTCCATCCAACTCACCACTAGGACCTGAGATATTAACCTAATCATCTATGTAAATAACCAGTAGGCTTTAAGCCAAAATTATTTCATTATATCACAAACTGTCTGCATAACTAAATTCAATGACCCATTTCGACTAGTTTCACTAATTTGGGCGTAACTAACTCATCCGGAGGAGATACGACTCCATCCAATTCACCATATGAACCTGAGATTATAATCTATCTATTTATATAAAGATACAATAGGCTCTAAGCCAAAAATATTCCATAATGTGTCAAACTATCTGCACTAAATTTCCTAAGTGCTCGATAAAATTAGTTTCACTAATTCGACCATATCTTGGTCATACGGAGGAGTTACGGCTCCATCCAAAGCACCACATACACCTTGTATGTTGCTATTCCCAACAAAGTACTCAAGTCATAGATCTCAAGCCAAAAATTATTTGACATCACACCAAAAACCTGCTGTCCTAAATTATTAATCCCAATCCGCTTCCAAAATCCAATGTAACCTAATTTATAACCATCCTAAGCTACTACGTATCACCATATCACTTTCACAATCACCCAATAACATGCATGCATTATATTTTCTAGAAATAAAAAAAATTAAATAAACCCATGAATTAAAAATAACAATTAAACAAAAGATTAGGGCTTACGTAGCAACAATTGAAGAAGAAAATAAACCAAACACCCCCTTAGGGTTCGGCCTCGATCGAACCACAAGCAAAAACCAAAATCAAAACTTCCCTTTGATTTTCCAAAACCAAACACTCCCTTTTAAATCAAACCTCAACTTTTTATTAACCAAATATTGCAAATAACACTAGTATTTAACCTTTTTAAACCTTGATTACACCCAAAATCAATAAAATCATCAAAAGCTAAGAATCTTGAGAAAGTCTTGTATGTTGTTTATTCTTGTAAAGAACGGTGAGGATTAGTATGGAAGTGATATAAGAATGATTTGGAATTGATTGGGAAAGTTTTGGTGATGTTTTTATGGTGGTAAAGGTGGCTATGTCGAACCAGGGATAAAGGGGAAAGAGCAGACAAAGTTTTTTAATATCAATACTGTGTTTTCTTTGGAAGAGTTATGAAGGGAGTCAAACTCTTATATAGAGTCCAAAGTTGTCTAGTAGTCTTCCAAAATAAAAATAAAAATAATTAATGGGATGTTTGTTTGGGCTTATGTTGGCCGGCCACCATGGCTTGGGCCATGGTCTCACATTTTTTTGTAATAATTCATACTACGATATTTTGTGTTAAAACACTTAGTTAAAATGTTAAAAAAGATGTAAAAATGCTATTTTGACACGGTTTCGGCTAAAACGCGAGAAAATTTATAAAACACTAAAAATAAAATAATTAGGCTCTCGGAGCAAAAACATGAAATTTTCAACTTCTTAAAACGCTTAACGGGTAAGCATCCTAAGCACGGCTCGCAAATAGCAAAAAACGACGATTTTCACTAAATCGGCTAAAAGTAAAAAAAAATTATTAAAGATAAGAATAGAATTAAAGCTCGGGTTAAATATTGACTCGAATTTACGAGGTACTAAAGTCGATCCCCCTAAGAGAACTCTGGTCCTCAGAGTTCAACTGGTGACGACAGCTGGCGAATCGAGTAAAAGTGAGGGTACTTGCCATAATTATGTATATACGCACACAAAATTTTTGCTTTTAAAAATACAATATAAAATTGATTTCGATCAAATTTTAAGATGACTACTCCCAGCAAAGCATGGTCATTTTTAAATTATGCATAGGTGATCAGGCTATGTATAATTAAGGACTAACAATGACATGCTCATTTTCATCAAACAAATATTGAGTAAAATTAGTTAATACATAAAATGTTTGAAATGTGCATGTAGGTACAGATCAGTTGTTATGAAATTCCTTAATGAAAGGATTAAATATTTGTACCGATGAGAAGACAAACAGAAGCGAGGAATTAATAAGTCATACCGATGATCAAAGAAATTACTAATGTTCAAAGGAAGTGAATGGCAATACAAGGAGGTTATAATATGTTTGATATTTCAAGATTAGAGGATCCTAGAAGAGAGATTAAATATTTTCATAAACAAAAAAGCAGATGACCAACAATCAATGCAACAAAAGAATGGATAGATCATAAAAAATGTTCATAGCATTACAAGGGAAATCAGTGAGATTATATGAATAAACAATATAAGATGTCGCGAGCATTTGGAAGACAAACGTTTCAATGACTTAAGAGAGTATTGTCATAACCCAAATAATCACTTCACTTCCATAACTCGTATGAATCAATGATAAGAAAATAAGATGAGATAAAATGAAGAAAAGTAGAGAGAAGTTAGAGAGAGAAATAAAGAGAGGAAAAATAGGATGGTTGATTTACTATGTGAAAATACAAAGAGAACCAACACCCTCTCCACACTTGGAGAGGGGTATTTATACTTGCACCATAAGGCTTACATGCCTATGGGCTTTCAATGGGCCGGGCTCGGGATTACTTGGGATTACTTGGGCTTTAGCCCATAATACGTGACCGATTAGATTACATAAATGAGCCCGTTTACCCTTTCTAGCATATTACAACAAATATTAAATAAAGACCGAAGCTTCCTCGATAAGTGACTGAGATTTCTTGTTCGACTTAGTATTTTAAGGCTAACAATCTCCCCCGAAGCGAGGTCTTGAACCTTAAAACGAGCTTCCTTGTTTGACTCGATATTTTGAGGCTAACAATCTCCCCCGAAGCTTGGTTTCTGATAGATTCTGAGCTTCCATGTTCACAGTCATAACATGGTCTTGGGTTTCTTGGGATTTCTTTAACATTGAGTTCTTGAGTCTTGTTCTTGGTCTTTATCTTTGTTGTAGGCTTATTCCTTCATGCTTTGTGATCTTTGATCTCGAGCCTTTTCTTTTTGACTTTGACTTTATTCTAAGATCTCTAAATCTTTTCCTTGTTTGTCTTGATCGTCTTTGCCACCTTGCGATCATGTTCCTTAACCAACATGCTTGTACTTTGCATCATCTAGAAAGCTTGCTAACAATCTCCCTTGATAGACTTGATATCTTAAAGGAAGATCTTGTATATCAGAGTTTTCAGAAGTCTTTATCTTTAATACTTGAGCTTTCTTGATTCTTGAATCTTGATGCTTATAGTATGTCTTTATAGCTTGAGTATGAGCATGTGGTAGTGAATCGGACTCTACTAGAATGAGGCTGCAACACCATCGTTTGTACCTGCATTTTATTATTAGTGATAAACAGCAGATATGGGCGAATATGGCTTTGTCATTCGTCGATATTCGGTTGAATTAATGATATCATCAAATAACATCATATTTTACTATCAGTGAGATCCTGCGACCTGACTCTCAAAACCTAACCCAATGATCGCTTAAACCATACCCCCGGACTCTCCCCCTGCATTTTAGACTCGCTCGCGTAGTGACTAATACTGCACATTGATTGTCGGCGCCGAATTATCGGCCTATTTCATTCGTCGTTATTACGCGGTTGAATTAATGATATCATCAATATAAACATACCTCGTCTCCTATATGCCCTTTCACATAATCAACAGATCCGTATAGACCACCCTTCCCTCCGCGCTCTTTACTCATCCACCTCCCTCTCTCCCTCGTTTCACATTATTCGCCACTCTCCGCTCTCATTGGTACATAACTTCGCTCTAAAAGTTTAATATTACAGTCAATTATGAAGTCAATTGTTGAAGAAAAAGCAAAAAAAAAAGGCGCAATTCTGGAGCTTAAACAAATATATTTAAAGAAAGTATAAAACTGCATCAATACACCAAATCCAACATGGAAGATACGGCGTATCTGCGCCAGCTCATCACAAGAACGCGTATTGATCAATTCCGATTCTGTGCGTATTACTTACTTATTCCTATAACGCCGTGATGCACAACTGGCTTTAGTCAAAAGTACGGTCATTAATGAGTTGTGAAATAATTATAATTGATGTGATTATACGGCGATTTAGCTCCCTCTATACGCCGTACGCATTAGCTGGAAGATAGTCAAAGATATGAAGTTAATGTTGATTGCCAGCAATTAATTATAATTGATTTGATCTTATCGCGGACTTCAAGGAAATTGACCTTATACGCCGTATCCACTTATCTCGATATGGCGTATCCAAGGAATTTCAGACACTATAAATACATAGATACTCTAATACGAGTTTTATAAGTGTGCAAAAACATTTTTATCTAATTCAGCATACTAATGAAGTCGAATTTCCAGAGGCCAAGAAGAGCATCCAAGGTTCGAGCATCAATACCTAATGCATAGAAGTACTTCGTTGTTTTGTAATTCCTTACTTTATTAATCATTCGATTTTTGTTAAGTGTTTGATCACGTTAGGAAATAATGACAATGTTGCCGGCTAATACCCTCGGTATTTAATACCATTTTAATGAAGATTATAATGTTTGGTTTGATTTAATCCGGCTTTGCTTAATTTATCGTTGTTGTTTAATTATGTTTATCGCCTTATACTTGTTTATGTGCTTGTACATGCGACCTATCATTCAACTGGGTCTAGGGAGACCTAACCAGTAACCTAGATGCTAGGATAGCTCTCCATGTTGTGTTTTATATGCCCGGACCAATAGGATCACAAATGACACCTTGTCCTTTACCTTTTGACTATGAGCTTAGTTGGACCGGTAGGTGACCCGATAATTGTTCAACCAGTATTGTTCTTAGTTGACTTGTAATTGACTTTGGTGGTGGACTACCAGTGTATGATTCAACATCAAGTAATAAGTGGGTAAAGTCCCGATGGGCTAGGGCCTTAATATGATCATCACTGCTTTAATTCCCTATGATAGATTATAATTAGACTGTAGGGTGCTTTATGCGGATGCGTTAATCGTGACAGGATTGTTCGTGTCTAGGTCTTAGGATGAAGTACCGCCTAAGTCTTACGGATGATATGCCGCCTCGAGATAAGCAAGCCATTGCACTAATTAATCAAACCTGCATTTAATTGGATTTAATATGGTTAATACAGTTTTCTATTATTTGGCTCGTACCGCTCCCTTGCTTTGTGTTATTTGCTTTAGTGTATTTTTGTGTTTAGAATTGTTATTTGTCCCATAAACCTGTGCCAGTCTCTCAGGCTGAAAACCCCCCATCTTGTTAGAAAACCGTATATAGCATAGGTTTAACTTGTAATTAGACTAATCTAGAATAGACTAAATACTAAAATGGATAATTGGTTAACTCTCACTCTTAGTGTTCGACACCCTACTTACCGCGAAGCTACATCTTGACCGGGTACTCTGCCCATTAAAGTGTTGTCTTTAGGTTAGTCGGCTAAATATAAATGTAAAATCTTGATAATAAAAATAACACCTATCCAACGACACATCAAGGTTTTTGGTGCCATTGCCGGGGAGTGATTAGTTTAATCTTTATTCGTTTTAGTATTTCTAATCTCTAACTTGTTTAGTGTATAATTGTTAGTTCTAATTTCTAACTGCTAATTGTTTAATATAATTATTTAAATTATGTTTGTATTTATCTGCATTTAAATTGTTTGCTTTAAATTTCTCGCATTTAATTGTTTTTATACAGTAAACTGTTCTGACTGATCACCTGATACGGCGTATCCACCAGTTGGATACGACATATCAAACCTTCTGTTCAGGACAGCGTATCGAGTTTTACTGTCTAAACGGCGTATCTGTTTCTCGACAATACGGCGTATTCATAAAACTCAATACGGCATACTGATATTTCAACAGACTCATACGGCGTATCCTAATTAATAGATACGACGTATCTGTCATCTGATACAGTACCAGTCTATCGTTTCGGTTTTTATGAGATCCCTCTATCAAATACACATGCTACTGATTATTCTTTTTCTCTCAGGACAGAAGGGGATCGCTATGGCAGAACCGACTACGAAGGAATATATTTCTGCCACCAGTAAGAGCTTCGTCTCAAATGACTCCAATGGTAAAATGATCACGAAAAACTTCATTGAGATTGAAGGAACATTCTTGCTGAAAATTCATGACAACACTTTTCACGGGAATGAAGGAGAAGATGTGTTTAAACACATTAATAGTTTCCTCGAAGTAGTTGAGCCACTCAAGATAAGGGGACTAAGTCATGACCGATTTAGACTTAGTGTGTTCCCTACCTCACTCTCAGGTGCTGCAAGAGAATGGTTTACAAATGAATGCATCGGCACTATATCTACTTGGGACAACCTGGTTGAAAAATTTATCCTAAAGTTCCATGATCTTTGCGAACATGAAGAACACGAGGAAACTGATGATGAAGAAGACCCTGATGTAATTGACGATGTTCTTGACATTTTAAAATCAGTGATAACTTGTTTCTCTTCGCCTTTGTGCATAGCCTTTGAAGAATTCAACCACCTCCTAAAAATTGACCCCGGTCTTTTCACTTACGATATCCAAGGGTTTAAAACATACAACGAATACGCACAAGAGTTGAATAATAAAACACAAGGTAACAAGGAACCATGGTCGGAAATTGGGGTACAACGCCAACTATGTGATCACATATGCGAACCCTACTGCTTCAATAATGGGAAAGTTAAGTGGCCCACGTGCAACTCTGACATAGATGGATTCTGTAATGGTGGGGAGCTACCGGGAATGGTTCGGGTTGGAACCATGACTTATTTTCAAGATCATAGTTGGTATAATGAACTAGTTGATGGCAAACTGAAAGATGAAACTCTAGAAATTAAGGCCAAAATAGAAGGATCATGGGGAGACGCGACTCAAGGAGTACTTAAATTCTGCAGATGGTTGAAAATCTGCTTTGAAAACTTTTACGAGCTAGAATATGACATATTGGTAAAACTACAAGAATGTTGGTGGAAAGTAAATACTCAAGAGGTCTCTCTATTCGCTCGCATAGAAAATTTTAGACGAGGGCCTTATGCTAATATAATGAATGAATGGGGGAATAATCATCATCTTAGCACCAACCTTATATCCGAAATAAATCAGGAAGCAAGCAACGTCGGTTGTGATCAAGAACATAAGGACGATCCGACTCCTGATCCATCAAACTGCAAGGTCAGGAGATTCAAAATGATGAAGTACTCTTTCAATGATGACGAAGAGTACATTACCATAAAGGAGTCCAAACACCTCAACCATTCAAAGAAAAGTCTTGACGCCTATCGAGAACTTCTACGACTCATAGATGAAGGATGGGTAGTGACTACATCAGATGAATGAGTGATGAAGTGGAAGAAAAAGGTCGAACTTAACGACCGGCTGAAACAAAAGTGCTCCCCGGGAGACAACCCGGTTATGTTTTAATTATTTGTTGCATTTTAAATTGTTTGAATTTTAATTTTAAAATTGAGTCTGTCTGTCAGACATACATACGGCGTATCGAAACTCCCTGGATACGGCGTATGCATGTCTAAACAATTATCAGTTTTCATTTTCAGTATTTAATTTCCAGTATTTAATTGTTTTCGCAGGATTACATACGGCGTATCCTAGGGTTTGGGATACGGCGTATTGTACCCTGCACAGTTGTGTGTTTAATTGTTTGCTTGTATTTGATAGGTTATCAACCGCGAAAGCTAGAATTTGCTTTATGCACGAACGTCTTCTAACTTTAATGCTATGACTTGCTTGTAAACAGAATACTGACTTCATAGTAAGTCCTGGAAAATACTAGTGTTGACTTCAGATCGGCATTCAAAATCATCCGTCAAATACTTTTTTTGCTCAAACACTCAAATGCGAGAAACCCATTGGAGAAAAACAATCAGGATGTTTCCTGTTCTAATTCTTTTCCCATATTATTTAACTGTATTATACATCGAGGACGTTGTATAATTTATTTAGTGGGGGATGGAGACTGAATTAGAACGTACGTTATATGTCCTCATTTTCACTGATAAATCTCGCTAAACATTGCCTAAAAACAGATCATATTTTAAAATTTTTTAGCTTGAATTTTTTGTAAAAGATTATTAGTTACATTACCTAGAGCACTTATAAACCTTATTGTTATTGTGTGAGACTTAGCATATCCGTTTCCATACTGCCTTACTAAAATTCCACAAAAATATGACGTGTGCCGGTGATTGTGTGGACTTTAGAACTTGGCCTGGTTTATATTCACTTGGAACTCAATGATAAGTACTATGGATTTAGATGGAGTAACATGCTTGATGGTTAAAATTTCTAGATGAAACCAAAACAGCTATGTACATGTCGTTATTATTAAATAGTTACACTGCGTTAGTTATCCCCGTGTAACCTTTTGCTTGACTCTCATTATTAGTGTTTGATATCCCTGGAAACAACTGCTGAGCCATTCCTTTCTTTTTCCACACCAATATAAAAATTGTTTCATTTCACCTTTACACCTTAGCCTACCGTGTAGATTAAAGCCTATTTGATCCATGTTGCTAGTTGCTTTTGTGTAAAGTTTTAAAGTTCCTGTGTCAAAGTGAAAATTTCTCTGTCTGGTAATGTCGGGAAAAATTGCACATGCATGGGGCTGTTTTGTAGCTCGTGTACTTTGCTATCTTTCGCAATTATGTATTTTGTCATGCCGGAAGAGAAAAATAAATATGAACGATCAAAGACAAATGATGATAGTGAAGACGGTGAATTACACCGAGATTTATGATAGTTTGACTTTTTTTTTAAAGAGAGAGAGAGAACGATGTATGATAGTCGATTCATTAAGCCTATACCGAAGAAATTATTTGATTAAAGATCGGATATGTTCAATGTTTTGTAAAGTGCGCGTTATCACCACTTATTTGTCATAAGCATGGTAAAGTCTTAGGGTATGTAAAGGGATAGTTGACGTTAATGGAACGTCAACTGTAGGTTGTCATTGTCATGTTCTATGATCGAGACGTTTTTTTTTTACGTTTATATGTTAGAGATCTTTCGTCATGGGGTACTTACCTAGGTCAGGAAGAAAAGTTAAAAGAACCGCACCTGTATTTGTTGGGCTTTTAATCTATGTTTATTGTGATTTTTATTTATACAACCATTTACTTCATTTCTGATAAGTAAACACTTATGATTCCAACCTCGAATGTGGATTGTGTATGAGCATGTGGTGTTATCCCGTTGGATCTTGGGGTGTGTACTTCATGTCTTAGTGCTTAGTGGACGACGGACTTTGTTGAAAGTTAGAAGTACACCCCCTATATCATTCTTTATCCTTACTAAGAATATCAACCCAAGCCTTCTTAATAAACTCAATTTACCTTATGACTTTGTTACTCCTTAATTTTAGACGGTGGGATATGTCTCCTTGCCAAAGCCATATGATTACGAGATTAATCACTGACTTGCTTAGCGCGTACCAAAAATGATACACCCTAGATTAGTTGAGTGATCTGAGTGATTTTCATTTCCATATTTCGTGAGGAGCTTGGTTTTGTACAAGTGATTTGGAACGAAGAAAATGCTTAAACGGAAAAATCCTTAACCACGGTTGGGATACATTTTCAAAATCTTTCTAAGGTCTACTTGAGGACAAGTAGGATTCAAGTGGGGGGGATATTTGATATCATCAAATAACGTCATATTTTACTATCATTTATCCCATATGTTTTACCCACTTTTGTTTAATTATTGCAAGATATTGGTACTTAATTGCTTAAAGTTTAATATTGCAGTAATTATGAAGTCACTTGTCAAGAAGAAGCAAAAAGGCATAATTCTGGAGCTTAAACGAAGACATTTGAAGAAAGTATAAAACTGCATCAATACGCCGTATCCAACAAGGAAGATACGGCGTATCTGCGCCAGCTCATCACAAGAACGCGTATTGATCAATTCCCGATCCGGCGTATTCACTACTATCATATACGCCGTATGCACCAACTGGCCTTTAGTCAAAGATACGTCATTAATGAGATTGGTGCAATTAATTATAATTGATTTGATTATACGGCGTATTAGCTCCTCTATACGCCGTATGCATTAGCTGGAAGACAGTCAATGATATGAAGTTAATGTTGATTGCCAGCAATTAATTATAATTGATTTGATCTTATCGCGGACTTTAAGGAAATTGACCTTATACGTCGTATCCACTTATCTCGATACGGCGTATCCAAGGAATTTCAGACACTATAAATACAAGACTCAAATACGAGTTTTAAGTGTGCAAAAACATATTCTCTACATAGCATACTACTGAAGTCGAATTTCCAGAGCCAAGAAGAGCAGCCAAGGTCGAGCATCAAACCTAATTCCATAGAAGACATCGTGTAATTCTTACTTTCTTAATCATTCGATTTTTGTTAATTGTTTGATCATGTTTGTAATAATGACAATGATTGCAAGCTAATACCCTCGGGTATTAGCCATATTAATGAAGATTATAATGTTTGGTTTGATTTAATCCGGCTTTGCTTAATTTATCATTGTTGTTTAATTATGTTTATCGCCTTATACTTGTTTATGTGCTTGTACATGCGACCTATCATTCAACTGGGTCTAGGGAGACCTAACCAGTAACCTAGATGTCGGGATAGCTCTCCATGTTGTGTTTTATATGCCCGGACCAATAGGATCACAAATGACACCTTGTCCTTTACCGACCGGCAGGTGACCCGATAATTGTTCAACCATTATTGTTCTTAGTTGACTTGTAATTGACTTTGGTGGTGGACTACCGGTGTATGATTCAACATCAAGCAATAAGTGGGTAAAGTTCCGATGGGCTAGGGTCTTAACAGGATCACCACTGCTTTAATTCCTTATGATAGATTATAATTAGACTATAGGATGCTTTATGCGGATGCGTTAATCGTGACAGGATTGTTCGTGTCTAGGTCTTAGGATGAAGTACCGCCTAAGTCTTAAGGATGATATGCCGCCTCGAGATAAGCAAGTCATTGCACTAATTAATCAAACCTGCATTTAATTGGATTTAATATGGTTAATACAGTTTTCTATTATTTGGCTCGTACCGCTCCCTTGATTTGTGTTATTTGCTTTAGTGTATTTTGTGTTTAGAATTGTTATTTGTCACCATAAACCTGTGCCAGTCTCTCAGGCTGAAAACCGCCCATCTTGTTAGAAAACCGTATATATCATAGGTTTAACTTGTAATTAGACTAATCTAGAATTGACTAAATACTAAATTGGATAATTGGTTAACTCTCACTCTTAGTGTTCGACACCCTACTTACCGCGAAGCTACATCTTGATCGGGTACTCTGCCCGTTAAAGTGTTGTCTTTAGGTTAGTCGGCTAAATATAAATGTAAAATCTTGATAATAAAAATAACACCTATCCAACGACACATTAATTAACCTCTGATTCCATGAGGACCGTTTTACAGTATAAATATTGTACCTGTGATCAGGTAGGTTCAATTTAGAAGAATCTCCTTGACATGGTTTCCAGCTCAAAGTGTTAGATCCTCTAACGCTCATGCATTAGATTTACCGTACTTGCTCGTTCTCATTACCGAAACGTCTCAAAGCAGACAACACGATAAGAGTGAATCAGATAGTTACTATCTTTTTTATTATGCCATCAATTCATTTTCTGGAACAAGTTTGATTCACATTGAATCGCACCATCGTTTCTTTCCAGTTGACACAAGTTTGATTCATACAGAATCTCGCAAGTCACCTACCGAGAGCTTGTTTGATGTTGGCTAAGCAGGATTTCCATCTTTACTGTGAAAACCCTTAAGTATTACTCGGATGTTCTGGCAATACCACAAGGATAATGCGTAGAACTCTTGTTAACAACTTGTGAACTTATTGATGTTCAACAGCATGACACGAAGTTCTGCCAAGGAACTACTCTCACCTTTCGAAAACCCAGAACAAAAATTCTCGCTTAAGAGGAGGATATTATTTTTGATACACCAAGTATCGTTGAATCAAATTCGTCAGAGTTTGATCATAGTTTTGACATCAAAGAACAATCAGAGGAAGGAGAAAGAGAAACAATGGCGGAAACAATGGAGTAGTACATGAGTAAAACCGAGAAAAATTAAAGGTTCGGGCGGTTACTAGGCCCACAATCATCCAAGTCACCACCTTCGTAATTAAATAGGGGGCCATATTCTCAAAGTACTCCGTTGACAATATTTTTAGTGGCTTGGAACACGAAGATGCAACGAGCACAAGCGGAAAAAAGGTCCTAGAGATTGTTGACTTATTTACATCCCCAAAAGTAACTCAAGATCAAATCATGCTTCGAGCCTTCCCCGTATCCCTAACTGGAGCTGCAAGTAGATGGCTAAGGAACCAGCCATCAGGATCAATTACAACATGGGAAGTCCTCAAAACTAAGTTTCTAAATAAATACTGTCCACCTGCACGCACCGTAAAGAAAATGGAGGAAATTAACAACTTCCTGCAGGAACCCGATGAAAGCCTTTTTCGCGCATGGGAAAGATTTAAAGAATTGCTGATGAAGTGCCCTCAACATTATTTGACCGAGACCCGGTTTCTGCCTAAGGTGTAAGGAGGGCTTCTTTGTTTTCACCCTTTATCCATACATTTCTTTTTCATTCTTCAATCTCTTCAATGCTTACCAAGACGTCATTACTAACACCTTGTTGTGATTGTTCCAATGTTAGCTCAATCTTAGTCGGTATTATTCCCTTATATTCATTCATCTCCAATCATACCTAAGGACTGCTATTTCTAACGATGGGATGTCCTTGGGTAGATCCCTTCGGTTTTGGTTGGATCATAGAACTAATGCCTAACCTAACCACCTTATGACTTCAGAATCGTCGTGAATTAAGATGTTGTTGGGTATAAGATCGAACCATAAAACCTTTTTCGAAGAGTATCAAGCACTTTGAGTTAATTAGATCTGATGTGTTTCAAAAGCTTTAAATTTATAAGACTGAAAATACCGATTAATTATGGGAAACACAAGGGTACAAGTATAACCCACGTATGTAGTATAATCTTTTTAGGTAAGACCAAGTCGTTCCACAGGGATTAGAGTAGTGTTTAAATTATCAGCAAGAGAATAGACTTTAACTATTTTGAAAGTAACTTTAGTTTTACCAGTGATAATAAAGATGACTACTCGGATAGTTGAAAATAATTTATAAGTGTTTAAAATGATTTGACCATGAGAGTGGGGCATTAATTTATAAAGGCGATTTCTCGTCAGAAAACATTTTCACAAATCAACTTGTTTTAACTTAAGACTTATATTTAGTTAACTAGACCAATTGTGTCACTCAAATAATCCAGTTACTATTATATCAAAGCTTATTTTGTTTATCAATTTACGAAAGTGGATTTCTCAGCACAGACGTTAAAGACCATAGACAAATCTTTAAAACCACATAGATCATAACGGGTCTTTCGACCTATATCGTTATGATTATATAATCTAGGTTGATAAGCAAAAGTAGATAAGATAAGATATGACAGGGTTGCAATATAAGCTTAAGATTAAGATGATCAAGATTATACCAAACGCTTATTCATTATTGTAAATTCACCGAGTTGTCATGAGAGATTTAGCCTCCCATGGCTAAGGAGTTCATAACAAAATCACACTTTACATTAACTTCCATAATTTCAACAACTAAGTAAGAAAACTTCATTGTTCTTGATCGTTAGATCTTTTTCTTCAAGAGAGGAGGTGTTTCTAGGTGTTTTGTTTGGTAGTAGGGAAGTGTGTATGTGGAGTAGTGAGAATGATTATGTGTGGGATGATTTGGAATACAAAAATCGTCCTCTATTTATAGGCTAAAATTTGTAAAAAGTGCGCCGGTCTTAGAATTAAGTGCGGTGCACTTGAGGAGTTAATGCGATGGTCATTTAATGTTTTGACTTGAAGTGCGGCGCACTTATAAATAAGTGCGGCGGTTTTGGTAAGTTAATGCATGTGCATTTATTAGACTTTAATTCTTTTGACTTCGGGAAAAGTACGGCGAACTTTGTAGAAAGTGCGGCGAACTTCTTGAACTTTTAAATAGAAAATTTTCTTTTCTTGTATTCGCCTTCCAAAGTGTGTAGATCTTTGAGCTTGAGTCTTTAGAGTCTTCAAGTGAACCTATAAGCAATTTAAGCTTGATTAAGTACCAAAAGTTCACGAGAAATGATAAAATAAACATAAATAACGCCATAGAAACATGTATAATTTAGGCGTTATCAGTTCCCAAGGAGCCTCAATTTTGACAGGCGAAGAAGCAGATTGGTCAGTAATAGGGTGTAAGGCTTGTTCATCAGACAGTTCTCGTTGTGGGACAAAACGTTTACCAAAATCTTCAGATAATCGATTTAACTCAGCACAATTAATTGGTTTAGTGTTAACTTTCTTTTCTAAGACCATTGGATCACTTTGTTTTAAAAACATTTTGGATCGACTCTCTTCCTCAAGCATCAAAGTCTCTTTAGAATCAGCAATTGAAATCACATTGGTTTCCTTAGCAATAACATTACCGTCATAAAGCATTGGCCTAATCTGCTGAGCTTTCTTAAGATAGAAAGGATTTTGAAAACTAAGAGCTTGTTTTAGGTTGTTATCATAGAAAACTTGTGGTTTTGTGAGCATATGCACAGTTTGCGTAGATTGACCCATTTTACAAACAATGTTGTCCAGTTCTTTAACTTTCTTTTCCAAAGCAATTTAGGTATCAATATTCTTAGCTTCCTTTTCCTTGGATTCGTTTTTGAAAACATTAAATGTTTTTGTTAACAATTCCTTTTCCTTTGATTGTTCAGAAAGAGTTTGTTTAAGATTGTTAATTTCTTTTTCAAAATCCGCAAACTGTGCATTTTTCTCCCGAATTATATCATCTATTATAAGCTTTTCTCGAGTACCTAAATCCACATTTTGTCTTTCTTCTAGCAATTTTACCCGTTCTTTGTATCTTTCAAGCTCAGCAGATAAGGATTCATTGGCAATTAGATTGTCATTATTGACCTTGTTACAATTAGTTACTTGATTTGACAGTTGTTCAAACACAGATAATATCAAGGCATCTTGTTGTGCAGAAGAATTTGTATCCTGAACAGCTGCATTTTGTGATTCAATCAGATACTGAGAGTACGGAATGATATTACTATCACTATGTATCTCATTCTCTGGATGTTCCACAAAATGAGAAGGTTCAGAATACGGCATCTCTTGCACACTTTGATTTAGCATATCATTATTAGTGTTGTCAGAGATTGGTACCTCGGAGAGAACATCTGATCCGTAACTAGACAAATTGGCCATAAGAACTGCTTTGGCTGTAGAGATCTCGTCACAGTCAGAATCATATGCATCCAAATCATCTGCTTGATAAGCTGCATTGTGTGTGATGACCGACTGTGTAACTGGACCTTCTGCAATACCAGGATCTGCCAAGAATTCCAATTCTTCTTCATTCAGAACTTTACCATTTCCTTTAGCTTCAACCAATAGAACTTTATCCCTGAACCATGTAGCATCTATTTTCCTCTTAGGCTTTGGACACTGTCTTGCCATATGACCTTCCCCTTGACAGTTAAAACACTTCACAACCCTTTGTTGACCTGAATAATTCCCTCCTGTTCCTGAAGTATTTGCTATTGTTCCTGAAGTACCAGCAACATAAGAATTTTGTCTCCCCTGAAGTAGTTTAACAGTCACTCTTCCATCATGAATAGTTGCTTGTTGTCTTGGGTTGGATGAGTTTCTTAGCTGATTGTTGGTAGATGGGAAATGAGATGTGATGACAGTACACAAGAATGACATCATTTTGTTAATGGCATCAATAGGGTCATCTCCTTGCTTAAACACAAGAACTGCTAGACCGGAGTCTATTTGAGGAAATTTAGCAAGGTGTGTTTGTTGATTAACTGTGGAGACAGTATATTCAATTTTAGGAACAGATTATGGTTGTGGACAAGCCTCTTGACGAACAGTTGATGAGTAAGCATTTGGGTACGGTGTTGATGGGTAAGTGATTGCATGTGGTGTGGATGGATAAGTAGTTGAGTAATGTTGATGATTTGATCTATATTGAGGAGACTGGGATGGTGAAAAATGTTGTTGTTGTTGAAACTGGGGATTGTTATATGAAGACTAATAAGTGTTGAAGTGAGATGGTGTCATTTGAAGATTTGTAACTAATGCAAGTGGATCTTGACTGTGTTCACGCATGAGACGGACTTCATTGGCATAGAGTTCGTGTTGTTCAAGATATGCATGAAGCTGATCAAAGTTGGTAGTATGCAAATCTTTTACAAGCTTGACATTAGTCACAAACTTACTCCATTCAGGTGGAAGATTGTTTAAGAACTTGGTATTAACTTGAAATTGCTCCATTTTCATTTTGTAAATGTTCATGTCATTGATCAGCTGAGTAAATCTCAAGTAATATTGATGAAGTGATTCCTTCTTGATGTGAGTAAACTTATCAAATGCATCATACATTTTACACTCTCTTTCCTGCTTAGTCAAAGAGGTACCTTGCATTAGAAGTTGAACTTTTTCCCATAGATCCTTGGCAACTCTGTGATGATTAACAAGTAAATAGATATCAGATGGTAGACCTTGAAGAATGATATTAGTAGCCTTGAGATCACAATTAGCTTGAATTTTCTTAGTAGCAGACAATTCAGCATATTTCTTTGTCCTGGTCACCCCATTTTCTTCAATTGTAGGCCAAATGAGTAGACCATGTTCAACTGATTCAAGTATCATTCTTCGGTGCTCTCTGTTTTGCATGTATAACTCCATTCTACTTTTCCAAGAATCATACAGGTCTTTGTCCAACATTGGTGGACGATTATCAGCACCAGAGAGTATCATGTACTCAGCAAAAGTATTCTTTTGACCAATTAGAATGATTGAATCCATTTTGATTTAATATGTGATAAGATGAAAGATGATCGTACAGTGATTGGAGGTTGTTGTGTTAAAGTGAGATTAGATTAAAGTGATTGAGTCTTTAGAATACACGAGATTTTATAATTCTTGATAAAACTAGGAAAACAAATTTTCATAGGATTTTACAAATCAAAGAACAACCGTATAATTCTCCTAATGAAAGCGTATAGTTCACCCAAGGAAAGCGTATAAATCTCCCAAGCAAATGATGCATAAATTGCCTCTAAAGTTGATGTATAAATCGCCCCAAATGATGATGTATAAATCGCCTAAAGAACAATGTATAATTCGCCTGAAGAGACACGTATAATTTTCTTGAATAATACATATAATTCGCCCAAGTGATTACATATAACTCGCCTAAAGAGACACGTATGATTCGCCTGAATAACATGTATAAATCGCCTAAGTGATTAAGTATAACTCGCCTAAATGAATGACGTATAATTCGCCTTAAGGACTGCGTATAACTCGCCTACACACTTTCTAATCTCAAAACACAATAATATTAAAAAGACTTACTTTTTGACATTTTTACCTGATTTTTCTTGTACTTCTTACCTATCTAAGACTAGTAGAACCATAAAAACACAAACTTTAACGTTTTAACAAGAAAATTTTGAAATCAATATTCTAGTACAAAAAACCTTATTTCCAAAAGAAACTCTTAAAAAAGATTAAGATTTTGATGTTTTTCCAAAGAAAGATTTATACTCCTAGCCTATACTAAGGTAACTAAACAATAAAGTAGCAAGCTTTATGGTTTTAAACCCACAAAAGATAAAGATCTTTTGTGTGAGGTTCGAACCACATACATGCCTAAATACAAGTAACAAACGCACACAAGACCTTCACAAACACCCCATGGCTCTGATACCAATTGTAGAATATCTTAACACACACAAGGTATAGATTCAATGAAGAGTTTAGAGAGAGAAAGAGAGGTGGTTGGATGAACATTTAGAGAGAGAAAGTAAGAAAGAAAATGTAAGATTACTATGTGTAAGAAATGAACAACCAACACACTTTCCATAGCATGGAAATGGTATATATATATCCTAAATATGGCCGGCTATGGGGCTTTGTCCATGGGCTTTCCTAAGCTAGCCTATTAAGGGTCCAAATATTACTTAACGAGCTATCAAATGATATTAATGGAAGTGACCGATACTTTCGTATTCCTAACAAAACTTACCCCTCGAAATCGAATCACTCGAACATCATGTCAAACAACCGTTCATCGAGGAAGTTTTTGCTGTAAAATCCAAAATCAAAATATTTATGATGAAATTCAAAACTCCACCTGATTCCCCACCCGTAATCATCATGATCCCGATGACCAACCTATGTGGTCTAGCACTAGGACCGTTGCTCCAACACCTAGTTACGCTATTGTTCAACGCCTTATTTCTAACAATTTCTTTATCAAGGGGACCCACATGCAAATGCTTCGGGATAATCAATTTGATGGGCGAATCCGGTCTGATCCTCACCGACATGTTGCTGATTTTCTTGAGATTAGTAACCTATTCCAATATGGTGAAAATCAAGAGGAAGCGGTTATGTTGAGGACTTTCCCTTTCTCGTTATCCGAAGAAGCTAAGACTTGATTGAATGAATTATATGAAGGAACTATTACTTCATGGAATAAATTGATAGAAGATTTTATAAGCCGATACTTTTCTCCCGCAAAGTTTAGACGTCTCCTAAATGACATTCATAACTTTCACCAACTCGATAACGAAACTCTCATTGACGCTTGGCTCCGATTCAAAGAAATGCTTCGCACTTGTTATGGACATGGTCTAACCAAAGGCACGATAGTTCAAATATTCTATCATGGTTTAGATGATCCAACACAAGGAATTCTTGACGCCAAAGGAATATTCCTCTACAAAACTCCTAACGAAGCTTTTAAAATCCTCTAGGACAAGGTCCTTTTGAAACTTGATTTCTCAGATGATTCTTAAAACCCCAAACCAAAAACCGTTGTTTCCGCTAGTAGAAGCAACATCAATACCAATCACGCCATATTGATGGAGAAATTCAAAGCTCTCGCTACAAAAATTGATTCTAAATTCTTAATCATAAGGAAAGAGCTCAAAGAGATGCGAGACGGTCATAGAGACAACCATGCTTCACAAATATACATGAGTGATGTAACACCCCCATTTTTACATATAGCAGCGGAAGCTAATCTGGGGTATTACTTCATGGAAACAACAATCATAATCATAGAAAATGACCCAAAAGAGACGTTCGTTCAAAAGATACGTTATCATTCATTTCAAATCAGAGTTTTACAAAGGCAGGTCCCAAAATCTAGTTACATACAATGTGAATGATAACAAGTTTTAGCCATCTTCGAGTCCATGCCACTCCGTGCCGTATATTGCTCAATAACCTGAGATAAACATGCTAAAAAGTCAACACAATGGTTGAGTGAAATTCATAGGTTTGATAACAGTTTGAATACAAGTCATAGTGTAATAATTGTACAACACAATTATTATGAAAATGGTATTGTTATGATCTTGGGTCACGTTATTATATACCCGTTATTTGTAATAATTGCAACGAATGCAATTATCATAGTAACAGTGTATTACTGCGTTATTGTCTTGTTTGGTCTGTTTGGTCTGATTGGTCATGTTCCTTGTCTGGTCTAAGCTCATGGCACACAAACTGACTAGTGTATATATATACCCAAAATGATGTGATATATATATAGAGAGATAATGGCCCTCGGTGTAGGTAATTGCCATATACCTATGAAATTCAAATATAGTGTGTTTGGTTACCTATCCGGCTAACACAAACAGGATTCGTCAATCCCGATAGATCTATCCACAATATTCGCGTTCACCCGAAAGTGATTAATGGTCCATGATAATGAGGGACTTTTGGCATAATGTAACTTAGACAGTAGCTGTAATAGTGTATCAGGATAGCATATAACTTGTAAAAACACTTGTATTCCTGGTTTAAGCATGTATAAGTCTTTGAAAAGTAATCACATTGTTATAAGATAAATGAGTATGTAAAAGAGTTTGTAACAAGCATGTATCCCCCTCGCGGGTTTATAAAACATGTAAATAAGTAAAGGCGAGGTTATGAATTTCACCTGATAGGTAGATGTATTAAATATTCCAAAATGAAAGCTGACGACCTTATCACAATCTTAACCGAGGAAGGTTGATATAGCAAAATGATAATAAACAGCCACGTCACGCAACCTGAGTAAATATGTCAAGTCTTAAGAAGATTGTACTCTAGAACTTTAGTTTTAAGAGTTATGAGTTTGATTGAAGAGTTTGGAATTATTGTATCACCGTTCGGGCCATCATAATTCAAAAGTCATTCAGTAAACGTTTGAGGAGCTAGGGCACTTTAAATCGTAAACCCAACAACTCAGTCAGAACGTAATACCAAGATGAAACTTCTTAATATGAAGCTCCCTAGTATTGTGATACGATATAATCGGTTTTAAGCGTTTTATTCAATATCTGGAAATGTTAAGCACGACAAGCGTTAATTAAAGTTATGTCTTGTAATGTTTTGAATGTGTTTTTATACTTTTTCAAAATGTTACATTTTAGACCCTTGAGTTTGAAAAGTGGCAAAATATACCCTCGGAGTTTGCACTTTTACGAGTTTGGTCCTTCAAGTTTAAAAGATATACCAAGTAAACCTTGTACTTTGAAAAGTGACATAATAGACCCCTATAGTTATAACTTTGATAAAATGACATATTCAGACCCTTTTGTTATAAGTTTCAAGAAAGTTACGATAGGACCCCTTGCATGGATTATAATTACAAAACATGTCCAAATTGCCATGCAAGCTTATTTTAACATTTCAAAAGATATTTATAAGTTATAATAAACTAAAATATGAAGTTTTAACGTAACGCAAGTTTAAAATAACGATTCGTTAGGCTAGGAAGCAAAACGGGTCAAATTAGGGTTTCAAAACGTAAACAACAAATTCTAATTTATTACTTTTTTAAAAAACAAAAACGATTTTAAACCATAGCGTGGGTTTTAAGTTCAAATTCCTTCAATAATCAATAAAGTGGTTATTTTAACATTATTTAAGCATGCTAGGATAGATTATAACAATATTTAACCATTATAACATTTAGTTTTAAGAAAAACATAAAATTAGGGTTTCGGGTGTACGGTTTTGGATCAAAACGGAAAATGAGCATGAATTGAGTTATGAAACTTTAACAAGAGTATATTTAGGATCATATGAACATTATAAAAGTGTAGGAGTAGAAGTAGAATATCTAGAACCTGGGTTTGAGCTTCAAGGAGCAAAAATGGTGGAAATGGGTCATTTCGGGTAGTATTTCCACTCGTACGCCTTGTATCTTGTTCCATGGGCTTCAAATCTTCAAAGCTTCACTTGTTTCTTGTTCTTAGATCTTATTAGAACTTATTGGAGAAAAGTATTTCTGCCTATAATGGGTATGAGATAAGAGAGTGGGGGATGAGAATGAAGTGAAGGTTTTTAGCTCTATTTATACTAGTTTGAGATCAAGGAGGTTAAGGAAGCTCATGAATCTGATGTGAGACACTTTTAAGGTCTAGTACATGATGTGGTGAAGCTAGGGGCTGAGTTTGGATGAGTCATGGATGCTAGAAATCAACTAGAAGGGTGTTTGTGGTGATACTTCAGCCGCGGCTGAAATGAATGACAAAGGGGGTGTGTTGCTTGATTTCTAGCCAAGAAATGGAAATATATTTGTTGTATCAGCTGGGTAAGCAACTTAGGAACACATGTGGGTGAGCTATTTTGCAAGGAGAGGCTTTAAAATGGGTTAAATTGCACAAGAATGGGCCGCGGGTTCAATTGAGTCCTTTAGGGCTTGAACTCTTGTTTTTTGATTATATTTCACATACATTGATCAAGTAATGTTTAAAAAATGTTCTCATGGTTTTTAATAAGAAGTATTAACAAAAGTTAGCAAGTGGTTTGGTTTAAAACGGGTCGAAATTGAATAAATAAGGTCGCGGGTTCACATAGGGCTCGTTTAGGGTTTCTTTGGCTTTCTTGGCTTATAATTCGTGTATAATTGATCAAGGTTGAAAGAATATTGATCTTAGGAATTGTATAATGGATTATCAATGAGGATTGATCGTTGGTTTAAGTTAAAATGGGTCGAAATGAAATAAATAAGCCGCGGGTTAGATTAGGGTTTATATTGAATTCGTTAGGGTTTTCTAGGCTTGGATTTCTTGCACATTGACAAGTTAATGATAGATAATGATTTGTAAACTCATTTTATGAGTTTACAATGGTATTTGATTGGTTGTTCAAGATTGAAATGGTTAAAAACGAGTAAACGAGTTGAATGATCCATTTAGGTACGTTTAGGGTTTCTCGGATTCAATTTGCATATAGTTGAAGTAAAATGATGAAATGATGATTGTATATGATTGAGAATGTTGTAAATTAAGTTATTACAACTTATTTGAGTATTGGTTTAGGTTCACAATGGATAAAAATGAAGAAACGGGTCATAGTGTAGTATTTAGCTCGAGTTAGGGTTTCTGAGTTTTGAATTAGGGTTTTAAGAGTAAAAATGTGTATGAAAGTTTATTAATAGAATAATTAGGGTTTACACATTGTATATTGAGTGTAGTAGCTTGTACACAAGTGATGGTGAAGAAATTAGAATGAAAACGGAGGTAAAACGACTATTTTAGATGTTATGCTTAATGACTTGTACATTGTGCTTTGAAAACGTGTACTTGACTTGGAGGGAGTTTATAGTTCAATTGAAATGTTATATTACTTGTATATATGCTTTAGTAGCTTGTACATTTACTTTAGATATTAACCCTTAATGGAATTAGGGTTTAGAGGTATACGATAACGGTTTAAAGCCCATTTTGATATAACATTGAGAATGGTACATTATAGGAATAATTTACTTTCTAAAAAGGATATCACAATATTGACTTGACATGATATGATGTTTGCTTGACATATATGAAGACAGAATGGCCATAGATAGGTTGCATGAGCTTGTTTACTTTAGTTATGCAAGTTACCTTGCTTAATGAGATATTGACAATGCAAGTAATGTAATAAAGAGAAAAATTTCCCCATATAATTGTAATAATAGTAAAATAGGTTGATGAAAATTCTGAGTTGTTATAAGTGATGACACGCTGATGTGTGAACCTCATGAAGCAAATTACGTCCAAGGATATCACGGAGGATATCACGAACGAAAACCCATATATTCGTACTCTTATCTAAACCAAAACGAAAACTGTCCTTATCCTCAATCCTGACCACCAAACAGAATGCCACATCTATCACACTATTTTGAATTACCCAAAACCTCAACAGAGGAGATGATGAGAAAATGGATGACTAGGCAAATGGAAGCGAATCAGCGTATAAAAGACCAGGTGGTTGAATTAGAGAATCAAATCAATCAATGATTAAGAAACTGCCAAGCGATTATCAAGAACTTGGAGAAGCAATTAGAGTTCCTAGACAAGAAAATCCAGCACTCTGATTCCTTTCCTCATACCATAAATACCAAACTGAGACATGAAATTGTCTACAAAACACCCTCGATCCAAAACAAGAATGATAAGGGCGATGTCAAATTTATCAAGGAGGATGATTCTCAGCCTATTCCAACCATACCAAACCTGAACCCAATCATGTCTAACTCGCTAACTGTATCACCTTTTCTTAAGGACATCTTGTATCAATCCATATCACGTTGCGAGATGTTTGCAGACATGTATTGTCGAATTATGTTGGTTCGGGTCGAGGATGGTTAAACTGAATGATGGCGGCGTCGTAGAAATAGAGTCGTTTGAAAGAAGAAAATAAAGAAGGACGACAAGGGTACGCCAAAGGAACCCAACAAAGAATGAAAGCTGAATGAAAAAGCGGTTCCTCACAACAATTTTTATCACTATCTTAGGCACCCAACTGAAATTCCTCATTTGAATCATATCATCAAAGAATCCTAAATCTTGGGGAAGAGTCTAGCTAATGACTCGTAAATAAATTAAGCGATTTTCGGGAGGCAACTGAAGCTTTTAATTGTTTGTTTGTTTTAATTTTTATTTTTAAATAAATATGTACACCCTTTACAAAAGTTGCTTTTCAACTTGTCAAATATTAAGTGTGGGGGTGTTACATGCTCATAGTGTTTAATATAGTATTGCTTGCATTTTGTTTGTTTGTTTGTTTGTTTTGTGTAAATAATTACAGCAGGTAATGAAAGATAGGATTGGTTGTGACTTTGGAGTGTGTACGGATGCTTGGAGGAGAAGTCGATTGATCTCACAAGCTTACACTGGCTTTTGTGTAGCATGTATCATATGGAGTTCGATCGCGATATCTTTGCCCGTGGAGTTTCGTTTCTCTTAAACTATTATTTATTTTTCCTATTTTACATACTTTGAAATTTATTTTTCACAATAAGGTCAATCTAAAACTTAAGTGTGGGGGAAAAGTAATAGTGGAACAGCTAAACTAATCTTTAAAATTTTAATTTTTGAGGTCAATTTTTAATACTTGTTTGCCCTTATTATCTAGTTGTTTTCACGCTTTTAGATTAATATAATAGAATAACTGGATCAATCCACTAGTGAAAAACTATAATTTTAAAATTTTTGAGATGTGTCCCGGTTAATATTATAATCCATTCTAGGATCGATGGCATTTGCTAGCACATATTATAATCCTCCCACTAAATTGTGAGGATTTGAGCCTATTTCATATAGCATACATGTTTTATGGTCGATCTTTTTGCTATGAGTGTGCGATGATTTTATTTATTCTAGAACTTGTGCTTATAAATCATTACCAGACCGCAGTGAGATCACATTCGTGTGTTATAAGTGTATATGCGTGATAAAGAGGCAAACTTAGGAATAAAACCAAACAACCTTTCCATTTTCATATTTATTTTTAGCTAGTTATATTGATTAGCTAACCACCCAAATTAACCCTATTGTTAGCACTCACTTTTAGTACTAGATACCCTTAGTTCACCTTTTGATCCATACTTTTCGTTTTGTTATATCCACTAAAAAAGAAAAAATATTTAACTTCAAACCTTAGCCTAACCCTTTGTTAGAGTCTAAACGGTGGGTTGCTAGTTGCTTGGTATGATGGATTGTTTTTTATGATTAGTAGTTATACCATACTTCGCCATTTGTGTGTGCCATTCCGACAAAGATGGAGACGGCCGCTTCATGTTTTGTATATTTTGTGGTGTATGTTTATGCGAAGTGTGGGGGAGATGTGACGTATGAAGAAAAAAAAGATGATGAAAAAGAATTAAAAAGGAAAAAAAATAAATAAGTCATCGAAAAAAAAGAAAAAAAATATATGTGATGACAATAATAGCTAATGTGCTATATATTTATGAAGATGAAAGAAGATGAAGTATGTTTGAGATATCAATTAGCCAATGTGCTAAGACGTGATATACTTATATGGCTATCGATATGTGATTGAAGAAAGTTTGTAATTGTAATCATTTACGGGTTTGCGTATTGTTCGGTGACTAGAAACATCGGGACTTAGACTTTTGACATATATGTTTTTATAATTAACCCTCTCATAAAGAATCCCACAAGGAACCCCACAAGGAGACCACAAGGAACTTTAAAGGAGTTGTCTCTAGTCCATGAACCTTATTATCCCATTCTTGATTTCAAAATACATACATTTCACAAAAAACACACATTAGAAAATCTCTCTCTCCTTTCTTCTTGCCTAGTCCGAAAATACACACACACCCACACAATATAATTTTTGATCTTGATCAAGAATATGAAGATTTAAACGTTTCCGGGTTGATTCTAATAGTCGTGGGTGCATAAAAACAACGTTTAGGTTGTCGGTTTCGTGTTAATCTCATTTTCATAACCCTCTTTGTAAGTTATCATTTCTTCAAATATTTTTGTACTTTTAGTAGTCTAGTGATGCGTAGATATTAGTTGTACGGTGCGTTTTCAAAAAATCTAAAGCTTAAAGTTTCGAAATAAATAAAAAAGGTGTTGTTTGGTTCGAACTCGGGTAAAAGGGCACAAGGAAATGACCATTTTATTATTTTGGTTGTGATGGCTGAATAATATATATGTACTATGTAGCTTATTTATCACTTAGTTTAAAAATAAGCTTTCGAAAAGCTTATTGTAGCTTATTCGAGTCTTATTTAGTTTCAGACATAAAAAGGTCATAAGGAAAGTGTTTTTGATTATCTATCTATTCTTGTCGTATTTTTAATAGCTTATTACGATGGCTTATTTTGAGAACTAAATATAGCATATAGCTTATTAGCGTATTTAAAAAGCTACATATTTGGTTTTTTGGGCTTAATGACTCACGGCCCAAAAAGGGTAAATAAGCCGTGAGCTTATTTACTCCTTTTTGTGGTTTGGCTTATTTTCGCGACTTATCGTTTAGCTTATTTGAATACTATAAATACTTAATCGTATATTTTATAACTCGATGTTTGATTTCGGACTTGGAATATTTTCGGAAAGGTTGTTTTGGTCGTAATAAGGCCACGACCCAAAATGGAAGCCCAATAAGCTTCGGCATATTTTTGGGACTTTTCATTCGGCTTATTTTCTATTTACTACTAATGCGTATTTAAATCGATATTTTGGACTAATTAGGGTCTAAGAGCTAAAAAGTACGGTTTTGGACTACTATTGGGCCTTAAGGCCCAATAAGTGGAAAACTAGTGATTTAAAGCATTTTAAGTGAATTTTGATCTATTTAGACTTATAGATGTTAAAAGGATGAGAATAGTCGTTTGGGGAAACACATTTTGATAAAACGTCACGAAAACGTAGATTTTGGCATTTTGTCGGAAGTTGGTGAAATTGAGGAAAACGTTTGAAAAAAAAGTTTGAAACCTTGGAAAACATTTTACAAACGAACGGGTCATGCCGAAATTTTATAAAAACACTATACTTAGAAAATATTTCACTAAAACTTGTTTTCTTAAGGTCCGACAAAAAGACGAGATAATAAATATTATTATTTTAATAAATCGACTAAAAGACGAAAAATACATTTTATAACTTTATAAAATATAAAACTACTAAAAGATTGTTAGTATATTTAAAACGTGTCACTTCTTATAGTTTGTACAAATAACTAGATCATTTGGGTTTTACCCGATAGATAACCGGAATATATTACATACTATCTTATTTTTGTTGATTTCTACCTGTCTATTTTCTATAAAATAGTATAAGTGCCTGGCATTAATGTACATACTTCAACTTATCTTCTTTGAATCTAAATCATCAATCACCACACAACCAATAACATTAAAAGTGACCGTACAACACATATTTTGACCTTTATGCATCAACCCTAAACATATATTTAAGAAACATATTTCTAAATCGGACATTAACTGGATTAGGTCGTGTTTGGATGTTGTTGCATACTATTGTTTTGAATCATACTCGCAACTACTTATCATTTTATTTGAGGTGACTTCTCGTAGCCTCACTTTTCAAACTATTTTCCGTTAGGGGAAAATGATACTCAAACTTATTTCATACTGTTTTCATCTGTGCAAAACAATTTCATACTTTTTGAACAATGTTATGTGCCTATGACTGCTATGTGAATGATATGAGGACTATTTGTGCAAGTTTTGCGAAACAAATCATTTCGTACAAGGTTCTAAGTGAACCTGTAGATAAGACTATATGCCGACCTATGTTAGCTCCAGTTGGTAGGCCTTAGGTACGGAGGACAATAAGCGCTCAGACCATTGTGAATGGTTGGTATCATTGAACATGCTATGAATCTATGTGAATGCTACGAATCTAATTGAAATGCTATGATCATTGGAACATTATGATAACATGGGGTTGCTATGATGAAATCAAAATCTATTGCATGCATTCTGCTTTCATATTGCACAATTATCCACTACTTAAATTATGGCACAACAACTGGGTTTACCTCTAAACCTATGAGCTCACCAACTTTATGTTGACCATTTTAGAGTATCATTTTCAGGTGTGATCAGCAGTATGAACTAAAGGTAAATGGGGTTCAAGATTTATCATTGACTAAGACGTTTTTCTAAAGACATGTGCTTATCTTACTTTCAAGGTCGTATTCATTGTAACGATGTAAACTGAATTTCTTGTAACGAATCATGGTATATCCTGTATCTTGTGCAATGTAATCAAAACGCCGTGCCCCGTGTTTCCGCTCTTAGCGAGGTGTGACAGAGTGTGCCGGTGATTTTATTTATTCTAGAACTTGAACTCGTAAATCATTACGAATTCCGCAGTGAGATCACATTCGTGTGATATAAGTGTATATGCGTGATAAAGATACAACCTTAGGAATAAAACCAAATGGCCTTCCGTTTACTTCTAATGATATTTAGCTAACCACATCGGTTAGTTAACCTCTCATATGAACCCATTTGTTAGCACTCAATTTTAGTGCTAGATACCCTTAGAACACATGTCGAGCCATACTTTTCGTTTGTTACATCCACTAAAAAAAGCAAAAAATATTTTACATTTTAAACCTTAGCCTAACCTATAGTCATAGTCTAAACGGTGGGTTTCTAGTTACTTGGTATGATGGATTATTTTTTATGATTGATGGTTATGCTACACTTCGGCGTTTGTGTGTGCCATTCCGACAAAGATGAAGACTGATCACCTTTATGTTTTGTATTTTTGTAGTGTATGTTTATGCAAAGTGTGGGGGGAGATGTGATGTATGAATAAAAAAAATAATAAGTCATCGAAAAAAAGTAAAAAAAAAGTGAGGACAATTATAGCAATGTGCCTAATATTAATGAAGAAAGAAGGAAGATGAGTATAATGAGATATCGATTAGGCTTAATGTGCTAGACATGTTATAATAGTAGTTAATCGATATGTGAAGAAGGAATAATTTTGTAACTATAATTATTTTCGGGTTTGTGGTTTGCTCGGTAACTAGCAACATTGGGACTTAGACTTTTGACTTATATGTTTGTGATACACCCTCTCATAAAGAATCATATGCCTTATCCATACCTCTTACTAACCCGAAGCCTAATCGTTACAACCCAATAAAATCCCTCTTTAGATATGTACACTTGGTGCTTACGCCCAATCAGTTTTGTTTTGTTTCTTGTACAAGCCTATGGTAATAAATTTAGTCATGACTGAGCTATGAGTGTGATTTCTCTTGTATAATCCACCACTAAATTAATAAATAAGTGGTGAGTGAATTATATTTTATTCCTTTTTCGTGAGGTGCTTATAAATTTTTATCAAGCAAGAAAACCTTTGGGTATTGTCAAACATCTTGATTTTTCACCAAAAGCTTAAAACGATGGATCTTATCTCGTACTAGTACTTGGTAGATTTGCATCGTATTTTTCTAATCATTCTTGTGCACCATGTGGATTTTATTTTTCTTTAATATTAAATTTGCTTGAGGACAAGCAAACCCTTAAGGGTGAGGGGTGTTTGCGCCTTTTGCGCTTATTTTAAAAAAAACCAAAAATAATTTCAATATTTTCAAAAAATTTCAAATTTCTTATTTTTTTCATTTAGGTATTTTCCTTTTTATTTCTTTTCTTAGATTTGCTTGAGGGCAAGCAAAGTTTAAGTGTGGGGTATTTGATAACGCTCAAATTGAGTATGTTTTTAGGAGGGTTATCCGTACTTTTGTATATGTTATTTGGCTATTATTATATGTTTTTGTTACTTAATTGTACCAAAGTGTGTTTCCAAGTCTATTTGTATCCAAGTACAGGAAAACAAGGAAAAAGAATGAAAAAGAAGAATAAACGAAGTTTTATGCAAGTACGAAGAATCCCTCATAAAGACCAAGTTCGGAAAGCTTTTCAAGAGCAAAATAATCAACCATACAAGCTTCCAAGGCCCAAGATAAAACTTAAATGAAGTTATGTTCAAGTATAAAGACTCACGGTCGAATACCACGCAATCGGGAAGCTTAAACGAAGAAAAAAGAAAAAGTGTATGCTAAAATTTTCATCCAGCCGCCTAGGCTGGATGAAGCAAACGAGCCACCCAGGCTCAAGATCCAGCCGATCGGCTAGGCTTCGCTAACTTCTCCAAGTTTCATTAATACACTCATTTAAGTGCTCTAACTTCCCAAGTCCGATCATGTCTCCATATTAACTCATATTATAGCTGTTTTATGACACTTTGTGCCCAAGTTTTATGCTTGGAGGCCAAGGATACTTTCTACTATATAAAGGAGTCCTTATGGCTTAGCTTTCATGAAAAAAAAATCCTCCCCTTCTCCCAAAAACGAATTTCACCACCATTATCACTCCCAAAAGACTAAAACCTGCTGCCAACCTCAGAAGATCACTTAATGTTAAGAATCGAGAAAATACTCGGTCATACCTGAAATACGTAGCTCGTAGGTCTAATATAGTTTTTAGAACTTTAGTAAGGTATAAAAGCCTAAGGCCCATAAATAGCCCACATAATGGCCCATGGCTGGCCACTATAGGAGTATAAATACCCTCGACATAGCTTGGAGAGGGTGTTGGTTGTTCACTTTCTCATTTTCTATAAGCTAATATTCTCTCTTTATTTCTCTCTCTAAAAGTGTTCATCCTTCCACTTTCACTCTCTAGTTCTTTGTCATTATATCGTGAGATTAGATATTACATGTATTCTACAATTGGTATCAAGAGCCATGAGGTGATCTAGTAGGTCTTTTGTGCGTTTTCTTTTGTTTTCCTCTTGTTCGAGTTAGGTTCAAACCAAACAAGAAAGTTTTTACTTTTTTGTGTGTTCAAAAACCATAAAGCTTTCATTTTTACACTTAATATATCTTAGTATAGGCTAGTTAAGGTTTTTGTATCAAGAATTTTGATTTCAAATTTTTTTTTTGTTAAAAACCATAAAGTTTGTGTTTTTAAGGTTCTTCTAGTCTTTGAATAGTAAGTTGACAAGAGAAATCGAGTCAAAAACGTCAAAAAGTGAGTCTTTAAGTGTTTTGGAAAAGTTGTGTTTTGAAATCTGGTTAGGCGAATTAAACATTTCTGGTTAGGCGAATTACACATTTCTAGTTAGGCGAATTAAACATCCTGGTTTAGGCGAATTAATCATTTCAGTCTAGGCAAATTAATCAGTTTTGTTCAGGCGAACTAATCAGTTTTGATTCAGGCGAATTAAACTCCTCTTCTCAGGCGAATTTAACAGATTTGTTTTAGGTGAATTAAACAACTTTGTTTTAGGCGAATTAAACATTTTTCTTTAGGCGAATTAAACATTTGCTTGGAAGAAGTATACCAATTTGCTTGGGTGAATTATACGGTTTATCTCTTTGATTTGTAAAATCCCGTGAAAGATTAACTTCTTTTCCTAGTTTTATCAAGAATTGTAAAATCCCGCGTAATTCCATTACTTCATCACTTAAACAAATATCACTTCAACACAATAAGCTCTAATCACTGAACGATCAAAAAGTTATCTATTCTCATTTAATCAATCAATTCAAAATGACAACTTTAGCATAATTTATGATCATTGCCGATGCCACAACCGTCCTCCCATGTTAGAAAATCTTTGTATGACTCGTGGAAGAGTCGTATGGAACTTACATAGAGAATAGGGAGAATGGGAGAATGATTCTTAACTCAGTTCAAAATGGTCCACTTGTATGGCCTACTATTGTTCAAGAGGACGGCACCACTAGGACAAAGAAGTAAGAAGAACTTTCAGTTGCAGAAAAGCTCCAAGCTGACTATGATCTTAAAGCTATCAACATCGTTCTTCAAGGTCTTCCACCTGATGTGTATGCCATTGTCAATCATCATAAAGTTGCAAAAGAGATATGGGACAGAGTTAAGCTTCTTATGTAAGGCACAAAATTATCATTACAAGAAAAGGAATGTAAATTGTATGACGAGTTTGATAAGTTTTCATTTATGAAGGGTGAAACACTGTATCAATACTATTGGAGATTTGCTCAACTAATCAATAACATGAACGTTGTCAACATGTCAATAAGACCAATCCAAGTGAATAAAAAGTTTCTTAACAGTCTTCCACTAGAATGGAGCAAGTTTGTGACGGATGTGAAGTTGGAGAGATTTGCATACTACAAACTATGATCAATTGTACTTATATCTAGAACAACGTGAGGCGCATGCAAATGAAACTCGCTTGATGCGTGAACGATACCAAGATCCTCTTGCATTTGTTGCCAACTACAATCAACCACCATCTCAACTTACCAACTATCACTCTTAATACAACACTACATAGTTTCCTCAACAAAAAAAATACACAAATGTATCCAACACCTCATCTATCACAACCATAATTCAGTCATTCATCCATTTTACCATCACAACAATACCATTCTCATATGGATCATCAAACCTCATCTGTTCTACCAATTGCTTATAACTCACCTCAAACTTAAACATAACCAATGAATGAGTTCCCTCAATTGGACTTTGGTCTTGCTGTTCCTATGTTTTCTCAAGGAGATGATCCAATTGCCTGTCTCAATAAGAAAATGGCTTTTCTAATAGTTGTAGCTTCTTTAAGGTTCCTTTTAACTAACAATCAACTTAGAACTTCTTCTAATCTAAGAAACCAGGCCACTATTCAAGACGGCAAGGTTACTGTGCAACAAGTTTAAAGGAGGCAAGGACAAAGTTATGCTGGTACTAGATATAAGGGTAATGTTACTAGTTTTGGGGGAACAATACAGGCGGACAGGCAAGGGTTGTTAAATGCTATAATTTCCAAGGTGAAGGACACATGGCGAGGCAATGCACTCAGCCTAAGTGACCAAGGAATGTTGTATGGTTTAAGGAAAAGACAATGTTGGCTGAAGCACAGAATTCTGGTCAAATTTTAGATGGAGAACAACTCGCATTTCTTGCAGATCCAGGCATTCCAGACGGTCAAGCTGCTCAGACAACCATTCCAAACAATGCTACTTTTCAGACTAAGGATCTCAATGCTAATGATTCTGACTGTGATGATGTCTCGAATGCAAAAGCAGTTCCAATGGCCAATCTTTCTAACTATGGTTCTGATGTTATCTCCGAGGTACCTCATTCTAAACCTTATCATAATGATATGGATAATCAAAGTGTACATGCAATGCAGGATTTTGAACAAACACCAATTGTTGATTTTTCAGATAATGAGATAACAAGTGATAGCAATATCATTTCGTACTCTCAGTATTTGCAAGAAACGCAACAGGAAGCTGTTCAAGATACTAATTTGTATGCACAACAAGATTTAATGATTTTATCTGTGATTGAACAAATGTCAGAACAAATGATTAATCGGGTAAATAATTTGGAAAAGGCTAATCAAGAAAAGAACAATGAATCCTTAACCGCTAAGCTTGAGATATACAAAGAACGAGTCAAAACTTTTAAACAACGTCTTAATATTGATTTAAGCACTCGTGAAAAGATGATTGATTCTTAAATGAATGATATGATTAAGCAAAAGCTTGCACTTAAGTAGCAAATTGACTCACTTAAACAAAATCTTTCTAATCAAATCAAAGAAAAGGAATCTTTATTGCAAACATTTACTGTTTTCAAAAATGAATCCAAAGAAAAGGAAAGTAAATACATGGAAAATGAAATTGATTTGGAAAAGAAAATAAAGGAACTTGATAATATTATTTATAAATTGGGTCAATCTGCTCAAACAGTGCACATGTTAACAAAGCCACAAGTTTTTTATGATAACACTCACAAACAGGCTCTTGGTTATCAAAATCCGTTTTATCTCAAGAAAGCTCAGCGGATTACGCCAACCTTGTATGATGGTAGTGTTATATCTAGTCAACATGCTGCTAGTCTTGTGATTAATGAGGAAGAGACATTGATTTTGGAAGAAGTAAGTCGATCAAAAATGCTTGCAAAACAAAACGATCCAATTTCAAAGGAAAAGAAAGTTAATACTACTCCAATTAATTATGTTGAGTTAAATAAATTGTCTAAAGATTTTGGTAAATGTTTTGTTCCACGACAAGAATTGTTTGCTGAACAAGCTTTCTGGTTACAAACTTCTAACCCTAATAATGAAGAATCTGATATTTCACCCGGTAGAATAGAGGCTCCTAGCGAACTTCCTAAAGTTAGTTTGGTTAATACAAGTCTTAAAAAGCTTAAATTCCATCTTTCTAAATTTGACACCGTGGTGAAGAAGCAGATTACACCGGATGCTATTACTGAAGGGGAATGGGGGTTTGAACACACTAAAGCTATTTTTCTAAAAGAAATTATTCCATTTTTCACGACCTTAAAAGACATATTCAATGTTTTTTATATAGATCTTTTAAATGAGGTAACAGAAGTACAAACAGTTTTTAACCAGATGGAAGCAGCTGTTCAACAGTGTTCAGTAGATAAACAATGTTTTGAAATTGTTAAGAAAGAACTTTTTCTGGAAAATGATCGACTCTCACAACAAATCATGTCTTGGGATATTCTACTTTCTGTTATGAATTCTACTACTCTTATTGGTGAATCTGTGAATCTGGAAATGCAAAGAAGTGAATCTTGTGAAAAGTGTTTTGATCTTGATGCTGAGCTTTCGAAAACACAAAATTCGTATAATGAACTTTTGAAAAGTTACTCACAACTTGAAAAACAATGTATTTCTCTTGAATTGTCAATGCAACTTAATCAAGAAATTTTTCAAAAGGACAAATCCTATGATAATCAAAATACTCTTGAAATTCCAGAATATTTTGAAAATAACGATTTGAAAGCTCAGCTACAAGCTAAAGACACTACTATTTGTAAGTTGAAGGAACATATCAAATCTATTAGAGAAAATAACAAGGAAGAGAAAGTCAAACAAGATATCGATGAAATTGAGACCATAAATATTGATTTGGAGCATAGTGTGGCCAAATTACTTTCTAAAAACGAGTGTTTATATAAAGAAATTAATCATTTGAAACAGATTTTCAAAGATCAGTTTGACTCAATCAAAAAGACACGTGTTCATACTAAAGAACAACGTGACTCTTTAATTGCTTAAATGAACTCAAAATCTGTTGAAAATGCGGATTTGAAAGCTCAAATTCAAGACAAGGTTTTTGTGATTACATCATTAAAAAATGATTTACGAAAACTAAAAGGGAAAGAAGTTGTTGATAATGTTGCACAAATACCCATTGCTACTACTATTGCTCCAGGCATGTTCAAGTTAGACATAGAACCTATTTCTCATAGACTTAAAAACAATAGGGATGCCCATAAGGATTATCTTAAGAAGACAATAGAATGATAGGATCTCACAAACACCAAGTAGCAATATGAAGAATTAAGTAGAAGCCCAACCTAGGAGAGTTAATTTAAATTCTAATAAAAAGAATCATGTTAAAGACCCTATTTGTGGTGTGAATGTTAAGCATACTATGTTAAATGCGAATTCTGAATTAAGTTGTGTTAAATGTAAGCAATGTATGTTTGATGTAAATCATGATGTGTGTTTCCTTGATTTTGTGAATGATGTGAATGTGTGCTATAAATCTATATCTGCAAATAAAAATAAAATGCAAAATATTTGGAAACCTACGGGTAAAATGTTCACTGAAATAGGATATAAGTGGAAACCAACAGGAAGACTTTTCACTTTAGTTGGTAACTCGTGCCCTTAACTAGGTTTACTCCCACTAAAGTAGTGCATCTTAAGAAGACCACTTCTAATTCAGTTGAAACACCAAAACTAGATATTAAAGTCTATAGCAGGAGACCCAAATAAGTAAAAACTGTAGGTTCGAGTAAACAAGCTAAGATTGTAGAATCTAAGATTGCTAACAACTCGGAACTCAATCATTCTTGGGGATCTAATGCTACAGATGTTCCATCTTCTTCGTCTCTTGTCAATGACAGGTTGTCTAGATTGTTCTTTGGTATCTGGACTTCAGATGCTCTAAACATATGATAGGAAACCTCTCTCAGCTCATGAACTTCGTCAGTAAATTTCTGGGAACTGTTCGATTCAGAAACGACCAAATTGCAAAGATTATAGGGTATGGTGACTATCAGCTGGGAAACGTAATTGTCTTAAGGGTATACTATGTTGATAGGCTTGGACATAACTTGTTTTCTGTTGGACAATTTTGCGACGCGGATCTTGAAGTTTCTTTTCGAAAAAACACTTGCTTTATTTGGAATTTAGAAGGTGTTGATCTACTTTCAGGATCCAAAGACACAAACTTGTACACAATTTCTCTTGATGACATGCTAAAGACTTCTTCGATCTATCTACTACCAAAAGCTTCAAAGACTAAAAGCTGGTTATGGCACCGTCGGTTATCTCATCTCAACTTCGGTACTCTAAACAAGCTAGCCAAAGACGGCCTTGCACGAGGCATTCCAAAGCTTAAATCTAAGAAAGATCATCTGTGTTCAGCATGTGCATTAGGAAAAATCAAGAAATCCTCTCATCAACCCAAGGCTGAAGACACTAACCAAGAGAAACTCTTTCTTCTGCATATGGATCTTTGTGGCCCGATGCGTGTGGAGAGCATTAATGGGAAAAAGTATATCTTGGTGATTGTTGACGATTACTCATGATTTACTTGGATCAAATTTCTGAGATCAAAGGATGAAGCTTCTGACGTTATCATCAAATGCATCAAAAATATTCAAGTCCGTTTGAAAGCCACAGTCCGTAATGTTAGAACAAATAATGGAACTGAATTTGTCAATCAGACCTTTCGTGAATTTTATGAAAATGTCAGCATCTCGCATCAAACATCTATTGCTCTCACTCCTCAACAGAACAGTGTTGTCGAAATACAAAACCAGACTCTTATGGAAGCTGCTCGTATAATGTTGATATTTTCAAAAGCTCCATTATTTATGTGGGCCGAAGCAATCAATACAGCTTGTTATACCCAAAACCGTTCCTTGATCCATCTTTACTACAACAAAACTTCATATGAGCTAATGCACAACAAGAAGTCAGATTTATCATTTCTTTATGTCTTTGGTTCACTCTGTTATCTGACCAATGACAGTGAAGATTTAGGTAAACTAATTACAAAGGCCAATATTAGTATTTTTGTTGGTTACGCATCCGCAAAGATATCTTTTAGAATCTATAATAGAAGAACCCAGAAAATCATGGAAACCATTCATGTAACGTTAGATGAGCTGACAACAATGGCTTATGAACATTTTAGTTCATGACCCGCGCCTCAATTAATGACTCCTGAAACATCGAGTTCAGGACTCGTTCCAAACCTTGTTCCTCAACAACCTTTTAATTAACCAAACAGAAATGATTGGGATCGTTTATTCCAACCTATGTTCGATGAATACTTCAATCCTCCACAATGTGTTATTTCTCCTATTCCAGTAGTTATTGCACCAAGAGCTGTTGAAATAGCCGGTTCACCTTCATCAACAACCATTGATTAAGATGCACCTTCATCAAGTACTTCATCAACTAACCAGCAAGAACAATCCTCAATCATCTCACAAGGTGTTAAAGAACCTATACCTAATACACTTTTTGACGATCCATGTCATGAACCTCTTCATGATGTTTCTACTTCTCAAGAATCATCGTCAAATGTGCAGTCCTCTCACTCCCTATTAGAACTGATTGGTGAATGGACTAAGGATCATCCATTGGCAAACGTGATTGGAAACCCGTCTCGACCAGTCTCCACTAGAAATAAACTCGAAACTGATGCCATGTTGTGTTATTTTGATGCCTTTCTAACTTCTGTTGAGCCAAATAATTTCAAAGAAGCATTGATGAAACCGTCATGGATCGATGCAATGCAAAAAAGAAATTCACGAGTTCGAACGGCTGCAAGTTTGGGAATTAGTACCCTATCCAGATCGTGTGATGTTGATCAAATTGAAATGGATCTACAAAGTTAAGAAAGACGAATTTGGCGGAATACTAAAGAACAAGGCTAGATTGGTTGCTCAAGGATTCAGGCAAGAGGAGGGAATCGACTTTGAGGAATCATTTGCACCGGTTGCAAGAATAGAGGAAATCCGTATCTTCGTAGCAAATGCAGCCCATAGGAATATGATGATCTATCAAATGGATGTCAAAACGGCTATCTTAAATGGCAAGCTAAAGGAAGAGGTCTACGTTTCCCAACCAGAAGGATTTGTTGATCAAGACAACCTATCGCTTGTGTACAAGCTTAAAAAGGCCCTTTACGGTCTCAAACAAGTACCACGTGCATGGTACGACATGTTGTCAAGTTTCCTCATCTCATAACATTTCTCCAAAGGTGCTGTCGATCCAACACTCTTCACAAGGAAAGCAGAAAATGACTTATTACTGGTATAAATTTATGTCGACGATATAATATTTGCATCAACCAATACTGCTATGTGTGATGAGTTTGATAATCTTATGACCACTAAGTTTAAGATGTCGATGATGGGAAAAGTGTGTTTCTTTTTAGGATTACAAATTTTTCAAAGTCCCAGAGGTATCTTCATAAACCAATCAAAATATGCTTCTAAAATTATTAAAAAATCTAGTTTGCTAACGAATGATTCTGTAGACACACCTATTGTGGAAAAGAGTAAATTGGATTAAGATCTACAAGGGACACCAGTTGATGCTACACTTTACCGTGCCATGATTGGATCCCTCATGTATCTGACATCCAGTAGACCTGACCTTATTTATAAAGTCTGCTTATGTGCTTGGTATCAGGCAAAGCCTACCGAAAAGCACCTACATGCGGTTAAACGGATCTTTCGATACCTAAAGGGAACCATTAACATGGGTCTCTGGTACTCGAAGGATACCGGTATGTCTCTAACAACATATTCAGACGCAGATCACGTGGGGTGTCAGGACACTAGACGTAGTACATCAGGAAGCGCTCAATTCTTAGGTGATAAACTTGTTAGCTGGTCTTCAAAGAAGCAAAAGAGAATTGCGATCTCAAGTACAGAGGCTGGATATATTGCCTTATCTAGGTGTTGTGCTCAAATCCTTGGGATGTGATCACATCTAACAGACTATGGGTTTAAATTCAATAAGATTCGTCTGTACTGCGACAACAAAAGTGTTATTGCTCTATGCTGCAACAATGTTCAACACTCTAGAGCCAAGCACATTGATGTACACTACCATTTTATAAAGGAGCAAGTGGAGAATAGAGTAGTGGAACTATACTTTGTCCGGATAGAATATCAACTGGCAGATATCTTCACTAAAGCTTTACCACGAGAAAGACTCAATTTCTTGATCGAAAAGCTTGGTATGAGAAGCATGTCTACAGAAACGCTAAAAAGTCTGGCAGAGGAAGAGGACGAGTAATGGTGGTAACTCGCGGTATATCCTATGTATCATATGTATATAAGAAAACATAAAAACCTAAAATGATTTTTCACTTTATATAATTTATTCAAAAAATAAAATATAAAAATATAAAACCTGAAAACAAAATACAAAATTAAAAAAAAGATAAAAATATGTATCTCTGACATGTCTTCTGAAAATCGAAAACATTTACGGCTTTAGAAATGTCATTTAATAATGATACGAGGCTGTAAATGAAGTTCGAGCAGAAGTTATAAATGTTTTCAAAACATGTCAATGGCCTGCTATTATTTCAAATAGCAACCCGGTCATCAACTTAATAGGAAAGTATTTCGTTAAAAAGAAAACTTGACCTCTCAACGGGAATTAATTTTCTCGGGCATGGTCTACTTTATGACCATAAAAAGGCTTATGTTTACTTTGCAACACAACCCGTGCTTCCTTTATACAAATTAATGTACGTGTCAGTGCATTTCTTTGTCAAAATAAGAGAAATCTTATTTTTATGGTGTTGATTTTCAAAATAAACTATAATCATCTTTCGGTTTCATCCGAAAATCATTTTCTAAGACAATTTGAACCATCAAATAACGACTACAGCTCTTTAAATAGAAAACGAGTCATTATTTAAGGGGGGAAATTGCCAATTATCTTCTTCAAAATTTATCAAGTGATAAAAGGAAAAAGGTTTTAACCAATAACGGATTAATATTTATCGGGAAGTTAATTCATTTTAACTCTGTTGTGCTTAATTATATTATGTGTTTATGCCTTTAGGGAGTTGATAGAAAAACTTAAGGCTTAGTCTAGTTTAATAAACATTTAGGGACTATTTGTGCCAATAGTGAAACTAGTATTAACCTTAGGTAAGTTATTAAAAAGAAATGCAAAGGGATATAAACTTGGGGGCATTTGTGTCAAAAATCAAAAGATCTTAAATAAACAAATGCCCCACCCATTTTTTCATATCACACGAAACAAACACACCCATTTTTTCTCCATTGATTGAAATCGGCCAAGATCAAGAACACCTCAAACAAGTTTTTCAATCCTCAAGGTAAACTGAAAATGTGTTCATTACAATCTACACACCTTGTAATCAAGAGGAATTAGTCAAAATCACTATATTTAGCTCGAAAACCCTAGAAATTGGTCTAGGGTTCTTCGATATCAAAAGTGGTCTAAAACCTAAATTTATTGAGGGGTTTTGATGGGTGAGGGATGTAGAACACTCGGTTGTAACAGGCTTACATGAAGTTAACATTTCATTGATTTTTGCTTAATTCTTTGAGTCGAATATTTAGGTTTCTAGGGAAAAAAACATGAAAATGGTTATGGGTTTGTGTTTAGGAATGTTGTATGATCCTTTGTGAATGTTTGAGTGCGTTAAAACAAGACTAAACACCAAATATTGATTATCTTAGGTTTTAAGGGTTCTAACGAGTCGAACATAGCATAAATTAAAATTTTTATGGTTAATTCATGTTTATATTGATTTAAATGTTATTTATGGTTGCTAAGTCTCTTGATGAGAATGATATTAATGCTTAAAATTTAAAACTTATGATTGTGAAATATTCTCTTAGGCGATGCTCAACTTAGGCGAACTAAACTGTTCTTCTGAGGCGAACTAATCAGTTTGACTTAGGCGAACTAAACAGTTTGTCTTAGGCGAACTAAACAGTTTGACTAGGCGAACTAATCACAGTTCACTTAGGAGAAGTAAACAAAGTCTAATGAGGTGAACTAAACAGTTTTGATGAGGAGAATTAAACATGTTCACTAGGCGAACTAAACATATTTTAACCTAGGTGAATTAAACTTGTTCACAAGGCGAACTAAACACAGTTTAACTTAGGCGAATTAAACATGTTATCTAGGCGAACTAAACACAGTTTCTTAGGCGAACTAAACATGTTGAATAGGTGAATTAAACATGTTCTTTAGGAAAACTATACATGTGATCCTAGGCAAATTTTACATGGATTAGGAAAAATATTCCTTAATTTATCTACTTGATTTAGTTAGGATATGTTTGCCTTAGTATTGAATCTAGTTGCTTAGATGCCTAAAGTTATGTTGTCCTATCAAGTTGCCTATCTGATATGTGTTCATCATCCTGTGTATTAATTGCCTACCTGTCAAAATGTGTTTAATCCTTAATCAATAATCGCATCTTGCATCTAAAATATATCAACATGAACCAAATTGTCACTTAGTAAAATACATATCTATTTGTTTGTGTATAAAGTATATTCGGAAAATCTTAGCAGAACCATGACTACTACTACCGCTCAACAAGTTGCTCTTGACAACGGTTTGGTGCCACTTGAGAAACGAGTCAAGATTGGCAAGTGCAATATGAGAATTTATCCAGCAAAGACTCAGAAAAACCCACATATCAAGTTGTTTTGGATACTCTTGCTCTCACTACTTGCTATCATGCTTTCCTTATCACGGCAGACGTTCCAGAGATTTATATGCATCAGTTTTGGTTCACCATCGACAAGAAAGACTCTACTTCTTACAGGTTCAAGATTGATAAGAAAAGGTTTACTCTTAACATGGAAGTATTCAGAGAGATCTTCTAGATTTTTCCTAGAATTCTGATTCAAGACTTTGATGAACTCCCGTCTGAAGAAGAAATTATCTCCTTCATCCAGGAACTTGGCCACACTGGAAAAATTAAGAATATCATTGCTGTAGTGGTTAATCATATGCATCAATAGGGGAGAGCTTTTGCTACAATCATCAACAAGTGTCTAAGTGGGAAGATTACAGGTCTTGACAAGATACGCCTTTCAAGAGCTCAGATTCTTTGGGGAATGTACTATAAAAAGAACACTAACTTTGTTGCACTACTCTGGGAAGACTTTGCATTCTAGATAGATAATAGAGACGCCAAGAAACAAGAGAAAATGTACTATCCCATATTCACAAAGGCTATCATTCATCACTTCCTTTCTAAAGATAAGTATCTTTCAATGAGGAATAGAATGTTTATGCATACTGCTCAGGATGACTGCATTTTAGGTACCATGAGATTTGTATCCAAAGATGAAGACACTCAAGTATATGGAGCTCTTATTCCTACAGTAATGAATACTCCAAAGATACAGGACTCTCCTTCCTACCAGACTTATCTTGCATTCGCTACTGGAGCCGCAACTCCAAAGACGAAAAGGATATACAAGAAACCTGCTTCTCCTTCAAAGAAGAGAACTCTTGTCACCGTAGAAGAAGAAGTACCTAAACCTCTTAAGAAAGTGGTACCTTCCAAGAAACCTTCTAGAAAACAATCTACTGGTGTAAAAATCCAAGACACTCCTGGTATGTATGTGTTAAAGAAGAAGGCACCAGCAACAATTGTGAAAAGCAAAGGAATTAATTTGCTATCTGAAGCTGCCTTACTTGAAGAGGCTCAGCTGAAGAAAGTTCTTAAGAAAAGCAAACAGGAAATAACTATCCATCAAGCAGGTGGCTCAGGTGATGGAACTGGTTCTAAACCAGGGGTTCCTGATGAGCCCAAAGGCAAGTCTGTTGACATACATGAAGGAACTCGTTCAAAACTAGGGGTTCTTGATGTGTCGAAAGTTGATTCTTCTAAAAGCGAGTACGAATCCTAAGGTGATAGTGGTAATGAAGCCAATGAACAAAGTGATGATGACTATGAACAAGCTGATGATAAACGGACAGAGTCTGATAATCCAAGAACAAGTGACGAAGAAGAAGAAACACATGATGATGAGTACGTACATACTCCTGAAGACTATGTACCTACTGATGATGAAACGAATGATGAAACCAATGATGTTGATGAAGAAGAGTATGATAGGATCGATAGAGAATTGTATGGTGATGTCAATGTTAGATTGACAGATGTTGAGCCTGACGACGAAGATAAAGGTGATAAGGAGATAACTAATGCTGAAATAGTAAATGCTGAGCACGGGGAAGTTAGTCAAGAAGTGTACAGCGGAATTTTGTAGAAGAATCATCCAATACCTGAGGTACACACTTTATCTCTTTTAACGAAGTTGAAAACGTAGCACCAAAATCAATTAAGACCCGAAAATGCACTTTTCTTCCTCTAGGATAGTGTTGATGTGAATTGCTACACCAAAGTCAACTAAGTCCCGAGTGTGAGCAATTTATCCCTTTCATAAATCATCTTTCACATGTGTACATTTTACATTAACTAATACTGATTTTATATTGTATCATGACATTTGGTCTTGGTGAATATCCGTTCGGGGGTACATGCGAGAAATAGTAACAAATCTTCTCATGTATGTAGAATACTTCACAAACCATACTAAGTAAAGTAGTATATACTACTTCCCCCTGGAAGTTGACCTGATTACCTCAAAGTACACGTTTTCCCCCATGATGGTTTTAAACTCTCGGAAGCATCATTGACGTGTACGACCATATACTCGAGAAGTTCTTGTCATAAGCAACAATCTTGAAAAGTTATGAAAGACATTGAAGAACTTTGAAAGATTTTGCTGAGACTGTGAAGTATCATTGACGTTCTGTAGCTTCAAATATCCTGTGAGAATTGCTGATTACATCTCAACCTTTAAACTCTCTGGCTAACTTACCAACCTCGTATTCTGTCGGCTATTGCTGTGACCACATGGTGAAGTAAACCCGATATACCAAACTTGAAAATGAAGTAAGATTCCCTAAATTTGTTACTTAAGCTTGCACTGTTGTTGATTGAAGAACGGTGCAGAAGAAAGCCTCTAAGTACCCTATACCCAACATCAAAAGTATATGAAAAGTACAACACCTCTTGAGATTATCCACATCGACTTCTGCGAGTGACACTAAGTACTACAACGTAACTCCTTTAAGTGATAGCTATGACCTTGAGAACTCACAATTGTAACTCCTTACATCGGGTTAAAACTAGATAATGCAAGTCCTCAATCATAACCTTATACGTCAAGCAAGTCATCAATCATAGAGGGTTTAAGAAAAGGGATAAAAATATAAGGAAGCTCGATGATGAAAATAGTAGATGCCTTTAGAAACCTACTTCAAACTCCAAATAAAGGATACTAGATAAACGTTCATGATCACTATGCCATTGAAATCCAATTTCTATAGCATTTTTGACGTTTAGTGAACTTGTTTGATCGTTTTATACATTAAGTGTTGTGTATGTTTTGTGTTATTAAGTGATTGATTGGTTCTTGGTGAAAACAAGATAAAGTAATTTCTATGAAAGTGGTTAAATCGCCTCCTGTTTGATGGTTAAATTGCCTTTGCTTGATGGTGGCTAGATCACCGTGACAATTCACCTCCGGAAAAGAGGACTAAAGCACCTTGACTAATATGCCTCCTGAGATGGACTAATTTGCGCCTCCGAAGATGACTAATTTCCGCCTCCTGAAAGTTGACTAATTCGCCTTGCTAATTCGCCTCCTACGGCTACAAGACTAATTCACCTCTAATTTTTCAAAACACAAAAAGACTTAATTTTTGACGTTTTTACCTAAAAATTTGTGTACTTCTTGCTTATCTAAGGCAATAAGAACCATAAAAATACAAACTTGATTGTTTTTAACATGAAAAATTTTGAATCAAGATTTTGAGTACAAAAATTATCTGAACCATAAAAACTCAAAAATAAGCTATGAAAATTCATAAGCCAACAAATAAGCTAGAAACTATAGAAAGAAGAAAGTTTCAAGCTTTTGCACAAAATACCACCAACCATGAAAAGCCGAAGCCTTTTGGCTTAAACATAAGCTACGAAAGTGCTTATTTAAGGCACGAACACCATAAAAAAATACAAACCAACAACAAAAAATGCCCTAGGCTCTGATGCCAATTGTTACCTATAAAGATTCTAGCCTAAAACACGATCCGGAGGTTGGGGAGGATAAAAAAATAAGTAGCCATATTTTTGATATTGAGAGAAAAGTAGAGAGGGAAAGATGTGTGTGTTTTCTAAAGAGATAAACACACACACTTTATGAAATACAAATAATTATCCTCACCCTCCTATGGAAGTATAGGAAGGTATATATAGGCGTGTGACTATATGTCTTTCCTAACTTGACATTATTAGTCCCTACAAGTCACACCTTACAATATCTAATGTAATTCCGTATAAGTCGACATATTCTAAGGCTAACAAATTTTATTCGGTTACCCACGTAATTGGTTCATGGGTAATCGCCTAAATTCTTGTAGTGAGAGATAGTATAGAAGGGTCGGGAAACCCTAAAATACTCCCAAAATCTAGTATAAGTCGACCTCCCATGAACTAAACTCTAATCCTCTATGATAATGTCTCTTAAAACATAAAAATCAAGTTTGTATATATAGACTTCAGGGCGCGACGGCGTTATAAATTCTCCAGACACCGTCCCCATGCTAGGGTTTCTAAGGCTTCATATTTAACGGCTGATCCAAACGGCGTCGCTTAATGCTTCAGACGGCGTCACAATAAATCCAGACGGCGTCTCCACTCTTTGGTCTTCATTCATCAATTGTGTCTTCATGCCCATTTGCCATCTTATCCGGTTTCTTCCAAAATTGAGCCCAAGTCACGTGTATTTCCTCCAAATGTCTTCCAAGTTCTAAAAATAAAAAAAGAAACGATTAAGTACCTATTTAAAGCATTTTTGCATGATTATAAGGGTAAAATGACCTTGAAAAAGTGTATAAAATTACACCTTATCTGTGGAAACTAGAAGGGGGTTGAATAGTTTTTACCTTTTTAAAATAAAAATTTAGATTGTCGACTTATGTAAATTCAAGAGATATACACAAGTGTATATGATAGTGATGCAATAAATAAATAAACAATCTACGAGATATGAACAGGTGAAGATACGAAACATCAAACCGATGACACAATGATTTATAGTGGTCCGGCTATGAAGCTCCTCTTTGTCCTACTCCACTCCCCAAGTATCCAACTTGAGAGTTATCTTCACTATGTCAACAAGCTCCCTTTAGGCAGAGAAAACCGTACACGTTAGTTACACTTTTTCCAATACTAAGCTAAATATCGAGTTCTACTTTGAGATAGAACCAATCTAACATACTATGTATTTTATAGCCTAAATACTAACCTATCATACACATATGATACACACAACACAAGATATACAAGATGAATGATTATCACAAACGTGATGACACAACTAAACTATTAACACTTGAAGCTTGACGTCTTCTTGAGTGTTCTTCACTAAAGAGTAGAATGAGTTGATCACTTGTAATGGATTATGTAACAAGTATAATGATCAAAGAATATACAAAAGATAAAATATGTGTGAGAAAATATTTGTCAAGAGTTGTTTAAAATGAAAGCTTGAGGTTGGTATTTATAGGCAACCTTTTGAAATTCAAATCTGTCCCAGAGGAGTGATATGTGCGACTCATGGATCTCCCATACCCTGGATCCATCCAGTGTATTTGGTGGATCCAAAGGTGGAGCTGGGACAATATTTATCTTTTTGTGATTAATCCCAAATCTATACAAAATATTGTTTTGTACTTATTAAAAGTAGTTTAATAGATTCTTCTAGAAGAAAATATTTCTTATCACCAATAAGGAAAGATTTTCTAAATTTGGAAAGATTATTTCCACTTATGATTAATTTTATTTTCTCTTACATGATTAATGTAACTAGCTTATAATTAATCATGTGTTAATTTAAATCATTTGATTAGAAAATATTTATGCAAATGATAATATTTTTCTTTGATCATTAACTATGTTTAATAATGCCATATTCATACCTTAAGTGATTTGTCATCGTCAAGGAAACTTTCGACTAAACAACTTGTTTACGTAAACTTTTACGTAGTATGACATTATATTTGTTATTATCAAAACATGAAGATCATTGAATATAAATATCATTTTTGCGCCAATATTTGTATTTTACAATCTCCCCATTTTTTATGATGACAAAATATAAGCTCATGTGTATTAAAAGTTACTAAGTAAGTATTTAGTGGATGAGTTTACTTCTCTTCTCCCCCTTTTTGTCTAAAACAAAAAGTGTTTGTAGAAGCATTCCATGCAAATCTTGTTTTGACGAATGCTAAGTGTCTTGCATATGAATGCAACTAAAAAAATAAAGACTATATTGCAAGTGCTCCCCCTTGGTGTATGCTCTCCCTCGCTTAGGGCACCAAGAAATCGAGTTATGGATGCGTTGCTACAAAACAAAGTTAGTAGACAAGCAAATATATATGACAACTACATATGCACACATATACTTTTAAGCTACAAACAACCATTATCATCACAACAATAGAAATAATGTTAAATCCGTTATAAGGGATAAAACATAAAATTTGGCGTAAAAGCCATTAGACAATAAACTTAAACTAGAAAAGAAAAGAAAACAACTAAAGATCCTAAATCTTGGGATAAATAACATTTTACCATATAATCTGAGAGGTGAGGTGATATTTTTGTGTAGCTAATACAGAAAGTAAGGTGGGTTTGACAAAGAGCTGAGGTGGTGTCAAATGTATGAGAACTTTTAATTGACATGATTTCGGAGCATTTGGATTTCATGCTTTGTGGTGCTATAACATTGGCAAAACAATGTTGTGGAGGTGGAGGCATCGTCATTTGATGAACTAATCCAAGATGTTTGGTGGGTTGGGAAAATCTTAGATTTCTAAAGATTGGGTTGTGGATTGTGAATGTTTTTCAGTGGCAGGTGCATTATTGTAGAGGTGAGGTGTATTGTTGTTAATGTCAACAAAAAATGGTTGAGTTGATGGTAGTGGATCAAATCCAGGTGCGGATTTGGAAATCAGGTGGTGGTCGTGAGACAACGTGTGCTGATATGGATTTGAGGACCCGATGGCCAATTAACATGGTTTGAGCATAAGGGTTATTTTAATGACATAATGTATGATGGAAAGTTCTTGAGGTTTGTTCTATCCGAATGATGAAACGAGTTTAGGTGGAGGTTCAACGTAGTTGGTTGTCCGACGACTCACTTGGAGATGTGATGAGGTGTAGTGGTGTACTCTGTGTCCCCCCTTAGAGATGGGATTTTGATGGAGCTTGTTGTGTAAGAGTGATTTCTTTATAGAGGTGGTGAAGGTGTTCTATCATTGGGTGTTCCTCACTTGAAGATGTGAGATTGACATTGGTTGGATACTTGACACTCATTCTTGTGGTTTTTCTTTTGAAGGTTGGTGAATTTGTGTTAGATGAACTAGTCATGGTGATGAACTAGTAAGGTTGTATGTGAGAAATATGAAGAAAATATGAGGAAAATGATGTTTGAGGGTGATGATTATAAGGTGAAAGTGGTGATATGGTTTGTATAATGGGTCTTAGATTATATGGAGATCATGTTTTATCCTAAGGTTTAAAATCTCATACAGTATCACATAGCATGAATATAAGATAAAGTAGAATAAGTTAAAAATCAATAATTTTTGAATGTTGGTGCCTGGACTGGTGATTCATGAATCCACCTAAACAACATACGGATCTACCATATGGTGGATCCTTAAGTCGTATGTTCCTACAGAATCAACCAAAACTGTGTTTTGCACCCAAAACTCAAAACACATTATCATGCAAGCATCATTATCTACAACCAAACAACATTAACATGCTAAAGTATCCATACGACATAGCAAGATAAGTAAGTAGGTAGTTTCAACATCCAGTTTAAGCATGAAGTTTTAAGTAGACAAGTTAATAAACCAGAGATACGATAATTAAACATGTAGATTGTTTAACAAACAGGGTTCCCTTCAATGACATCTCTTCTTCAACATCTTTGCAAACTCATGCAATGCTCAACCCAAGTTCTTGAACATCCATCTTGTCTCTTTTTGTTCCTTGGACATGTTTGGATCATCCTTAAGAGCCCTACTATGAGACGTAGGAGAAAGCTTAGTACTAGGCAAGTCTCCATTATCCGAAGGTGGTGATTCGGTTGATGATGAGGTTGTTAATTCGATACGCTTAGACTTTCCTACAATCCTATTTCTTTTTTAAGGAGGCTTTTTGGGTTGTTTTGCCTTAAGGGAGGACATTTTCCTAAGGACAAGTTTATAATGTTCATCAAAGGGGTGTTTATACAGCCTTTCAAAAAAAGGTGTTTATCCATATTTGCTTTAAGGTTCTTAAAGAGATGAGTTAAGATCATGTCATACGGTAGAAGTTTGTCTCGTCGGTCTCTAAAGAAGTACATCCTCCTAATGATGAAGTAGGCAAGGTTGAAGGGTTGTCCGGTTTCTAGGCAATACAACATCAAGGCAATAATTGCTTGAGTGTGGTCTCTATTTCCTATGGCGGAGTAGACATTTCCCTAATGACTAGTTCACAAGGTCTACGGTGATCAAAGAGCTCATTGGTTTCAATTTGGTTTGGTAATTTGTGGATGGTTTTTCCTTCTTTGTCTACCTTTTCATGAATGGTTCTTCGATAAATTAGGTTTCAAATGTCATCAATATTAGGCGTGAGTTGTAAGGTGGAATTTGTTCAAGGGTTTTCTCAAGCTCATCAAGACCCCAAGAATCAGAGTAAATACAAATGCCTTGATTAGGAAGAGAGGTAAGTTCAACAAATTGAGCAAGAGAGATTTTAAAACGATGATTGTTGATGATTAATTGAATTGAAAGATGGTTGGAGGGGTCTCTATCTAGATGAAGGGTTTTGTAAAACTCATGGATAAACCTAGGACAAATTTGCAATCAAAACCTATGTTGGTAAACTTAGCCACGGAGTCATCACTAAGGTCTCTATAGAAAGATGGGTTAATGGTTGTCCCTTCATGAAGATACCTACTCTCTAAAGCCCTATAGATATCCCTAAGTTCTTCGGTCATGTTGGGATCATTGTAAATTTTTGGAACATAAGCATGTGTTTTCTTGTAATCTTGTTGGTATTCACTTGGCATTTTGGTACCTACGAGATTTATAGTGATTTCAATGAGGAAAAGTCATAGATAAAATATAATGCAATTTCTAAGTGTGTGTCTATATGGACGTAATGTGGATGTGCGGTTTGCTTGACTCAAACAAAAGAAAAATAGCGATAATACTAGAAATAAGCAAACCTTAATGCACAACCTATGTTTGATATTGCTCTATATGAATGAAACGAGAAATGCTTATGAATTAAGCACCTTGTATAGACATTCACGAGCCATAATGCAAGAAGAAAACGTTTTTACGTTGTATTAACAATGTAGTTAAACAACACTTGTTTAGAAAAGTTCCTAGAAGTGAGGTTTTATTCAAAAAGCATAATTTGGGGTTTTTGGCGAAAATTGATTTTTGGCGAATCATATTAATTATGCATTTCAAGTATCACAATAGTTATACATTACTATATCTTAATCTGTTGTAACACCTTCCACAACTTGTGTTTTTGGCAAGGTTGCACCATTCTCTATGACTTCCCACAGTGCATAGTCTATCATCTGGATGTATTGTTCAATCCTCATCCTCCATAACTCAAACTCACCCGGTTTGAGCATGGGAACTTTGGATGCAGCCACCATGTGTGTAGAATCTTGATCCATATCTTCTAGCAAAGTTTCTCAAAGCAACAAGCTCTGATACCACTTGTTGATCCCACTTCAATAGATCGAATTCCTTAAGCTTGTATAAGGATTAGTTATATTAGATAAATCTAACACAACTATAGTAGAAACTTTGTTTGAATGTATTAAAGATTATGCGGAATCTAATCTTTAATATTAAGAAGAACTATCAATGAAACAGTAATTATATGAACATATAATTCAACAAACAAAAGCTCCAATATTATTAATAATACGAATACTCTCAAAGTATTAGGGTTACAAAGACCTTGAAGCTAAGAAAAGATTGATTTTTGGTTTTGGTACATCAATCTCTATGCCCTAGGACCTCCTTTTATACACCAAGGAGTCCTACTCGGCTTACAATACTTTCCTAAGAATATCAAATCTTTTAAACAAATAAGTTATACATATCTTTTACACAAATAACTCATATAAATCACATAAGCAGTACTAACTAACTCAGCAGTACTAACTTCTTCACTAGCAGCATTAACTCCTTCAGCAGCATTAACTTTGTACTAACAGTAGTAACTTTTGTACTAGCAGTAGTAACTACTTAGCAGTTTTTCTTCTAAGTCTCTGAGCAGCACTAATATGCACTAGCAGTAGTAACTTTACACTAGCAGTACTAACTGTGTACTAGCAGTAGTAAACACTTAGCATTTTTCTCTGAAGTTCTTGAGCAGTACTAACACAACTGAGCAGCATTAACTCTGATATGAGCAGCAGTAATACTAGCAGCATTAAGAAGGCTTTTAATCCTAACAATCCTCCCCTAAACTTGATATTCTTCTTCAAAATCATCAAGTTTCTTCATTTAAAAGCTCTATAATCACCAGGAGGATGCTTCCAAACACTTCATTGATTCTTAAGCTGTTTTGTGAGAAGTTTAAGAAGCTGATATGCCATTTCACTGAAATAATCAACCTGAAGCTTCTTGTTCAGCATATCTGTAATTGTAGATGGTGTAAGGGGATATCTCTTTTCTACCAGCATGTAAATGTACACATGTTGCATCCTCAAGGAATGTACTCCACATGAGTCATACAGCTTCCATTCCAACACTTTGTAGTCTTGTTGATTCCTCCATACTGTATCTTCAACATGTGGTTCAAACATTGTCTTCAAATCTCCCCATAACAACAAATCCAAGTCTTCCACTGGTCTTGTTGACTCATATTTAGCTTTTACCAACTTGTACAAATCTTCTAAATCTTCCCTGCTAAACCTTTTAACCGTATGACTAAATATTTTGTACATTTGAGACTTTCCATCAGCTCTCATTATTTGATAATAGCTTTTCTTTCCTTCTTTGTGAATCTTCCAGCCAATAATATTTGGAGACTTAATAGCTAAAGGTACAACATCAATTTTAACTTCTTCTTCATCTGGAATGACTTCCATTAGACTTTGAAGCTCTGATGTGTGTTTATCATCATCTACCTTCTGCTTCTTGGTACTCTCTTGTTCCAACTCTTCTCCTGCTCTCTTTGAACTACCTTCCACCAAGTCTGTTTTGAAGTCAACAAATGTATCCACCCTCTTGAAAGCTCTGTCAAACATCTTCTGAATAGATACAAAAGATTTGTTCTTCAAGTCTTTGAGCTTCTTTTCTTCCATATTCTTCAGGTAAGTACACATGATTTTTCTTTGTTGAGCTTGTGTTGGTGGTTTGTTTCTTTTCTCTTCTGCTCTCTTAGCTGCAAAATGCTTTCTTCTTTGCTCCAAGAGTTGTTGAAATAATTTTGCCTTTTCTTCAACAGACAACTCTTCTTGCTCCTCTGCTTGCAGTCTTTGAGTAAATTCATGATCAGCCTCAATCTTAGCCTGAATATCATCTCATGTTTCAATCAAGGCAATATTGGCTTCTTGTTCTTTTTCAGCTTTCTCTCTTGCAAGTCTTTCTTCTTCATCAAATTTAGCTTGTAATTTTAAAGCAACTTCTTCATCAAAACTGATTGATGTTTCTTCTTCATAGGCTTCACAGGTTCTTCTATCATTATTCCTTTACCTTTTTCCTGTGATTTTTGTGAAGAAATTGTTGTTGTTGTAGATTTACCTAGCTCTTAAAAAACAATCCCTTTCACCTTGGGTTTTGTACTCTTCATTTCTATAAGTGCTTGAGCCAAAGTAATTTCACCATCATCATCTTTTTCATTAGTAGCAACTTCTTGTTCTACAACAAACACCTCTTCACCATTTAAAGCATCCACATCAAACATCTCATTATCAGCATCATCTTAAACATTAACTAGGGTAATGTCTTCAACTACATCGATAACATTAATCCTCCTCCCCTGTTTGGATGCATCCTCACCCAAATCTTCTTCATTACTAGAGGATTCTACCCTAGCTGTCAAACCAACTTTGTATAATCTCTTCAGCTTATGAGTTCTTGAACTTCTTTTCTTTTAAAGCTTCTTGACCATCCCCCCCCCCCTCCCCCCCACCAAACCCCTCCCCACCCACACCCCCCCCCACCCCCCCACCCCCCCACCCCCCCCCCCCCCCCCCCCCCCCCCCCCCCCCCCCCCCCCCCCCCCCCCCCCCCCCCCCCCCCCCCCCCCCCCCCACCCCCCCCCCCCCCCCCCCCCCCCCCCACCCCCCACCCCCCCCCCCCCCCCCCCCACCCCCCCCCCCCCCCCCCCCCCCACCCCCCACCCCCCCCCCCCCCCCCACCCCCCCCCCCCACCCCCCCCACCCCCCCCCCCCCACCCCCCCATCCCCCCCCCCCCCCCCCCCAACCCCCCACCCCCCCACCCCCCACCCCCCACCACCCTAAAACTTGATATTCTTCTTTAAAAAAAGCAACAAGTTTCTTCTTAAAAGCTCCAATAAGCACTAGAGGATGCTTTCAAGTACACTTCATTGATTCTTAAGTATTTTGTGAGATTTTAAGAACTGATATGCCATTTCACTAAAAATAATCAACCTTGCCGCTTCTTGTTCAGCATATCTATAATTATAGGTGGTGTAAGGGGATATCTCTTTTCTACCAGCATGTAAATCATTCCAGATCAAGCAATGCACTCCACATGAGTCAAATAGCTTTCAGCTCAAAACTTTGTACCTTTATTGCAACTTCCAGATTTCATCTTCTACATGTGGTTCAAACATTGTCTTCAAATCTCCCCATAGCAGCAAATCCATATCCTCTAATGGTCTTGTTGATCCATATTTATCCTTTACCAGCTTATACAGCTCTACCAAATCTTCTTTGTCAACACTCTTAAGCAATTGACTAAAGACTAAGTACATCTTTGAACTTCCATCAGCTCTTATTATTTGAAAGTAGTTGTTCTTTCCTTTTTTATGGATCTTCCAGTCAACAATGGTTGGAGGCTTAGTAGCTAAAGGTATAGCATTAATTGCAACCTCTTCTTCATCTGGAATGACTTCCATTAGACTTTGAAGCTCTGTTGTGTCTTTATTCTCATCCACCTTCTGCTTCTTAGTACTCTCTTGTTCCAACTCATCTCCTGCTCTCTTTGAACTACCTTCCACCAAGTATGTTCTGAAGTCAACAAATGTATTCACCCTCTTGAAAGCTCTGTCAAACATCTTCTGAATAGAATCAAAAGATTTGTTCTTCAAGTCTTTGATATGATTTTTCTTTGTTAAGCTTAGGTTGGTGGTTTGTTCCTCTTCTCTTCTGCACTTTTAGCAGCAAAGTGCTTTCTTCTTTGTTCCAAGAGTTGTTGAAATAATTTTGCCTTTTCTTGAACATACAATTCTTCTTGCTCCTCTGCTTGCAGTCTTTGAGCCAATTCATGATCAACCTCAATCTTAGCCTGAATATCATCCCATTCTTCAGTCAAGGCAACATTGGCTTCATCCTTCTCCCTTGCAAGTCTCTCCTCTTCATCAAACTCAGCTTTTAATCTTTTAGCTTCTTATTCATCACTCCTAAGTTGATATTTCTTACTCATTTTCTTTACTAGTTCAGGTTCTATCATTTTCCCTTTGCCTTTGTCCTGAACTTCTGCCTGTGATGGTTGTTGTGAAGATCTCGTTATTGTAGGTGTACCCAGCCTAGTAATAAAAATTCCTTTCCTTGGAGTTGGAATTGTAGCAGTTGTTGTTGTAGCAGCATTAACCTTTGTTGAAGCACTGGCAACATTAACTGGTACATTTGGCTCTTCTATATCATCCCCTTTTACCTTGGGTTTTACACTTTTCAAAGCTGCAAGTGCTTGAACCAAAGTAACTTCATCAATAGTTAAATTCACATCTTTAGCAACAACTTCTTATTCTGCAAACACCTCATCACCAGTCACAGTACCCACATCGTACATTTCTTTATCTGTATCATCTTGAATATTAACCAGGGTAATGTCTTCATCTGCATCAATAGCATTAATCCTCCCCTATTTAGATGCATCCTCACCCAAACTTTCTTCATCTCTAGAGGATTCTACCCTAGCACTCAAACCAACTTCGTATAGTCTCTTTAGCTTATGAGTTCTTGAACTTCTTTTCTTTTTCAAGCTTCTTGACCCTAAGTCCCTAGAGCTAAAGAATACCTTCCTGTAATAACCTTCTTCCTAATAGATTTATTTATAATAAACCCTATAGAACCTACTGAGCGCTAAACACTCTTATAAGGAGCCTAGAGAAGGCTCCCTTATCCCTTTTCAAACTACCAATCTCATTAGCTTAAGTGGACTTTGTCTTCTCCAAATCAAGAACCTTTTTTTGGAAAGTGGTACACAATTCCATTAATTCATTAAGTTTAAGTCTATCCTCATCACTTTGAAGTGTGTTACCTCTTACGAGCAGTGAATCATTAGAAAGTTTAGATTACATTCCTCAAAACCTATTTTTGAGAAAAAAGTATCCCTTATGGTTTTTCTTAGGCACCTAGACCACTCCGGAAGAAGTTCCTAAGGGAACTAGATTCATGTAGGTTTTTGCCTAGGTATTGGGTCTTAGCTATGTACCACTGTCACTGCTCTCTTCCTAAGCTAAAGCAGTAGTGCAAACCCCCCTCACCAAACTGTCACCCAACTCCTTATGGATAGCCTCATCTGTAACATTTTCACTAGGATCACTAGGCTGAGGTACCTGAGTGTCCTTTCTTTTAGGCTTACCTAGGTTTTTGTGTCTTTTGGGTTAGATAGAGGTTGAATAATAGTGGGTGTTTGATGGGGACCAGTTAATTTGCTGAACCTTCACCCCCCATTTGTGATTCGTGTTGCAGACCACATATGTTTGGAAAATAAAGTGTTACACTACCAAAATACCGTTTCCTACCCGTCTAAATTTGCCAAAAATTCGTTTCTAAGAGTGAGAGTGTGCATTATAATTTCTTCCTCTTATGATTATCGCACCTATCAAGTTGTTGATTCAAAAACACTTGTACAAACCTTGGATACATACAAAATATCCTAGAACACATTATCACAATTATTTGAACAAACCTGTCTAAAATGAGACTTTGAAAGTTGAATTTCCTTATTTGTTCTAGCAGATAATAGCAGATACCATAGTGCTACTAAACTCATTCCATGCAGTAGTCTTTGAACTTAGACATTGTAGAATAGTATGAATCAGAAATTTCCATTGTGGAGAGAAGAATGGTTTATAAAAAGTAAGCTTCTGTGAAATTTTCTCATATCTCATCAATGCAAGTTGTTCAAAAATGGTAGAGTTTGGTAAATAATCAATACCTTCCTCATCTTCTAGTTTAAGATCTCTTCTCACAGATGCTTTAGAGATAATTATCTTCTTGCCATCTACTAGGACATGCAACTGTACTTCCCTATTGATAGTTTTAACCACGCCAGTAGACCAGAATTGTTCAATGCAAGAGATATATATAGTGGGATTAACCGTTAATGCATATCTTATAGGTTGTGCATTTGGAAAATCTACAATTTGTTCAAACCCATCACTTTCTGCGGGTTTAGACAAAAATGCGACCATGTTATGAGTATCTGCAAACTTTAGGGTCGTCATTTGTGTTAGGTTTTGATAATGGATGATAAATTGAGGTAGGGTTTGTGATTAGAGAGTTTACGAAAGTATGAAATCGATTAAATGACTTATTGAAACCCATATCGAAGATTTAGAAAAATCCTCACGCACATTAACTTTTCAACCCAGCAGTAGTTAATCCCAGTAGTAGTAAGTTATGCTAGCAACCATTAACTAAGAACAAGCAGTAAGTAAGTTAGATGGCCTGAGCACCATTAACTCAGAACGCAGTATTAGAAGTATGCCTACAGCATTTTAACTTTGAGTCACTAGCATTGACTCCAATCCATTCTAAACAGCTTTTCCATCATCAATTTAAAACTTTTCTTTGCTTTTCCTGCAAAATGTTAGTCCAAAAACCAAGAAAACACAAGCCATAGCAATTTTTACAATTATCACAGTATTAATTTTACCTAGCAGTATTAAGTATAACTAACAGTTGTAACTCAGTAGTATTAAGTATAACCAACAATATTAATTATACTTAACAGCAGAAACTTTTAATGACATGAATAACAATACTAATTCATACAAAACTTTACAAAAACATAAATAGGTAAAAAAATTTAAAGATTCATTCATTCCAAAACTAACAATCAAATATTTAAGATCTACTTACATAAAATCAAAAGCTTTTGTAAGCAAATCTGCAACATTCTTGTCAGTATGGATTTTGACCATTTGAATCAATTTCTTTTCATTGCAATCTCTAATAAAATGATGTCTGATCTCTATATGCTTTGTTTTTTTTAATGAACAAACAGATTTTTAATATGCAATAGAATTGGTTATAAACAATAAAGATCTGGATGCATAAAATTTGTAAACCCATAATCAAGTAGTTGATTCTGAATCTAAAGCACTTGTCCACAACAACTTGAAGCAGCCACATACTCAGCTTTTGTTGTGGAATTTGGAACCACTGTCTGTTTCTTGAATTGCCATGATATTAATTTACTTCCAAGGAATTGGCAATATCTTGTTGTAGACTTCCCATCCAAGCTTGCTCTAGCATAATCACTATCAATGTATGCTTCTAAATCAAAAGAAGAATCTTTTGGATACCAAAGGCCTAATTTTGGTTGACCTTTTAAGTACCTAAAAATCCCTTTCATAGCATGAAGATTGAAACCTTGGATTGACTTGGGTAATCTAGTCACAGGGGCACAACACTGTAAACATATGTCATTCCTTGAAGATGTAAGATACATCAATGAACCAATAATTGACCTATACATATGAACATCCCACTCTCCATCATTTTTCATCCCATGAGGCAAGAGGCTTTTGAGTTTCCATTGATGTGCTTGCAGTCTTGACTTCTGTAAACCTAAATTTTCTTTAAAATTCTGCAACATATTTATCTTGACTAATAAATATGCCATCCTTTTTCTGCTTCACTTGTAATCCCAAGAAGAATGTAAGTTCTCCCATAGAACTCATCTAAAATTTCTCATGCATTAACTTCTCAAATGCAATGCATAGCTCCTTCTTGGTTGAACCATAGTGATATCATCCACGTAAACTTAGACCAGCAAAATATCACCTTTGTGCCTTTTGATGAATAAGGTCTTGCCAATTTTTCCTCTTTGAAACCTATTGTCCAACAGATATGTTGACAAGGTTTCATACCAAGCTCTAGGAGCTTGATGTAGTCCATACAGTGCTTTTTCAACCTTGTATACTCTATCAGGAAAGTCTGGATCTTCAAATCCTGGTGGTTGACATACATACAATCTCTTCCTTTAATCTTCCTCTATAGAGAAAAGCACTTTTTAACATCCATTGTATCACCATAGAAATTCTTAAATGAAGCATAAGCTACAATAGCCTAATTGCTTCAATTCTTGTAACAGGGTAAATACTTCACATATTTCAATCCCCTTCTTCGTTGTGTGTACCCCATTGAGCAACCAATCTTGCTTTATTTCTTATCACAATTCCCCTTTCATCCTTTTTATTCCTGAAAATCCATTTAGAGCCAATAACCCTTTTTCTATTCGGTAAATCCACTAATGTCCAAACTTCTTGTATCTTGAATTGTAGAAGCTCTTCCTGCATAGCCTTTATCCAGCTTGGATCCTTCAATGCATGAATTACCTTTTTGGGTTCTTCATGTGATAAAAAGCAAGCAAACTAGCAGTTTTGAAGGTCTTTATGGTTTGTTCTTTGTTGAAGAGTACTAACAAACCCATGTTCCTCTAAATTCTTTGACATCTTTTTTATTTGTGTAGGTAATTGCAAATCTCCAATTACTTGATCAAGAGGATGATCTTTATGAATTCTTGTAGTTGGAATAGGACTGACTTGGATTGTTGTATCCAAATTGTTAATGTCAACCTCTGCACCAACATCATCATTATCTTTTGATAAGTCAAAAATGCTAACATCTTCCAAAGTAGGCATATTTGGATCAAATGGAAGTTCAATGCTTGTTTTTCCACCAACAGCATTAACTTCATTTGTACTAGCAGCGTTAACATTGTTATGTTGTTAGCATTTTTTTATCATCTTCTCTTGAATCATTTACATTCACTATTCATTTTCTTGGATCTGTACCATCAACCTTCATTCCATATCACTTGAAGGTTTAGATCCATCGTCATTAAGAACCTACTTTGATCTTGGAAAAGGTGGGATCAACAGTCCATAATGGTAGCAAAATGTAATCTTTGACAGGTTCTGTCTCCTTTCTAGCTTGACCTGCATTATCACTTGCTTTTGTACCTGCAAAACCATTAGACTGTGTACCTGCAACAATTGGCTCATAATTCATTATTCTTGTTAGTGCATCAATATCAAATAGCCAATCTGGTCCACTACCTACAGCATTAGGTGTACTCTCACTGAACCTAATATGCAAAGTTTACTCACTATCCCTTGTTCTACTATTGAATACTCTAAAGGCTTTACTATTTAAAGAGTATCTAACAAAGAAACCTTCATCAGCCTTACCATCAAATTTGCCTAAGTGATCTATGGTATTAAGAATAGTAACAGGACACCCAAATGGTCTCATAAAACTTAAAGTTGGTGTTCTACCATGAAAAAGTTCATATGGGGTCTTGTTATAAGGCTTAACTACTAACACTCTATTTTGCACATAGCAAGCAGTATTAACTGCTTCTGCCCAAAAAGTAGTTGGCAACTTAGAATCAGCTAGCATAGTCCTAGCAGCCTTAATTAGTGTCCTATTCCTCCTCTTAGCAACTCTATTTTGTTGAGGAGTTCTAGCTACACTAAATTGTCTTAAAATACCCTTCATCTCACAAAACTGATTCATTTCTCTGTTTTTGAACTCAGTTCCATTATCACATCTAATCACCTTAACCTTGTGATCTACTAGATTTTCTATCCTAGTTATAAAGGACTTAAGAATGCCACTAGTCTCATCCTTAGTAGCTAGAAAGAAAACCCATGTAAACCTACTGTAATCATCTGTGACAACTAGGCAATACATTTTCTTCATAAGGCTTTTTACAAATGTTGGACCAAACAAGTCCATATGCAACAAATGTAAAGGAAGACTGATTGAGTTCTCTGTTTTGGACTTACAAGAGGCTCTGTGCTGCTTTCCCTTTTGACAAGCAACACAGGTTTGATCATTTTCAAAAAGTTTGGAAGGTAAACCTCTTACAAGATTTCCCTTAACCAATTTATTCATGGTTTTAAAATTTAAGTGACCTAGCCTTCTATGCCAAAGTTTAGATTCATCAGATGTGGCTTTTGCAAAAAGGCAAGTTAAACCTCCTTTAGGAACTATGTTCTTTAAATCAACACTATACATATTGTTCTTTCTAGGAACTCTAAGTAAAACTTGACTTTCATCAATTAACTTAAAGTTTGGAGATAAAACAATACATTCAGTGTCATTAAAAAGAACACTATTCTTTTTATCACACATTTGTGAGACACTAAAGAGATTAAACTTTAACTCTCTCACAAAATACACATTTTCAAAATCTAGATTACCAGTTTTAATGGTACATTTTCTAGTGATTTTCCCTCCTTTGGGGTTCCCTCCAAAAGCAACATATCCTCCATCTATCTCTTCATAGTTTGTAAGATAGGACATGTTCCTTGTCATGTGCCTTGAGCATCTACTATCAATCACTCCTTGATCCTATAAATCCATTTGTGGATTGCCCTGCACATTAGATAAGAAAATCAGTTTATTTTGGGGACCCAAGCCATTATTGACTTGGATCTGCCGTGTGCATCAATATAATCAAACTTCTTTAGGGTGATTGATGCACTGTTGTGTTTAGAAACATGATCTAAAACTTTAATCTTTGGTTTCCAAACCCAACAAGCTGAGGCCTTAACAGCATTAAAATTTCCCTTAACATCATTAACTACTGCTTTTGGCCTAGCAGTATTAAATTTTTTATCTCTAGCAGTATTAACCCTTTTATTAATATTACTATTTTTAAATGTTGTGTTCTTATGAATGGGTCTCTTAACAGTTGAATGTGCTATTTTAGAAAGATATGAAATTGGTCTAGAAGCATTCACTATTGTTTTTGAGTGAGCAGCATTAACTTGTCTAGCAGTATTAACTAATACTAAACCAGACTTCATTAGTACTGCTCTTGGAATAAAGTTCTTTTTAGTACAGGGGTGAGTCTTTTTAGCAGAGTTTTGATGATTCACCCTTTGAGCATTGTTTCAAACAGGTTTTACCATCCTTTGATTTTGAAACTGTTTTTGATAGTAATTGCAATCAACCTGCAAATGATCAAAGCTTCCACACACATAACAGGCCTTATTTTCCTAGTTTTTGAGACATCATATTGTTCCAATTTCTTTAATTTCCTCTAGGACTGTGAGTGTTTTACCTATGTTTCTCAACTTGTTTAACAGTTTTCTTAGCAGTTTTCTTTTGTTGCTTAGGTTTGACAAACTCTATCTTAGCAATACTAGGCTTAACTGTTTTCTTCTCAGTTTTAGTTTGAGACACATTTTCTTCTTCACTATTTGACACCCATTCTTCAATAATTGGGATTCTTCCTAACTACCTTAGACACTTCTTCATCATACTTTCTGTTCTCAACTACAGGCTTATTAACAAACTCATCTAAACCAATAAAAGACAAATCAGGTGTTGGAGGCATGAAATTTCCTGTGTAGGGAGGTGGAACTACATTATATTTTTCATAGCCTAAATGTTTCTTGCAATTATCAACAATCTGACACTCTATGAGCTTGTTTAAACTTTTAGATGCATTTTCAAATTTATCTACATTAAATTGAATGCTATCTTTTTCTTTTTGAACTTTTTCAAGCTTCTTCCTAAGCTCTCTAATAGTTATTTCTCCTACTTGAATATCCCATTTTAAGCCGTTAATGTTTTCTACATAAACAGACTCATTCTTTTTATAAATTTCAAGTTTTTCTTCCATTGATTCTAAACCTGTTTTATAACCTAAAACCATTAAACTTGATTTCTCTAAATCTCTTAATAGTTGGTCATTTTGAGATTTAAGTAATTTAACAGTTTCCATACAAGATTTTAAACAATTTGAATCATTGGATACCTCTGAGTCAGAACATGAAGATGAGTAAGCCATGAGTGCATAATTAGGCCCTTCCTCTGCCTGATCACTCTAGTCATATCCACCAAGGCCATTACATGACACCAAAGCTATGGAAGTAGATGTTTCTACATGCACACTCCTTCTTGAGCTTTCCTTGTTCTTGTTGTCTTGATTTCTTGGAGCTCTACACTCCCTAGCAAAATGTCCCCCCTTGTGGCAGTTGTATCACTCCACTTTAGACTTATCAAAACCAATAGTCTCATTTCCATTAATAGTAAGCTTCCTTCATGTATTCTTCAAAAACCTTCTTGCCCTCATAGTCAACATGGCCATTTGCCATCTCAAATCCATCTCTTCCATGTCATCTGGATGGATTTGTTGCAAGTCCTCATGTACAAGTTGAGGACTATTTGGTTGACTAGCAAAGAATGCACAAATAATAGCATCACTCAAGTTATCAATATTTGTAGAGTTAGGAGCATTAACTTGAGTGCTAGCAGTAGAAACTCCATGAGCAGTATTAACTGCTTCATTAGTGCTGCTAGTGTTGTTATTTGAAGAGGACACAAAAGCCATGTTCTGTGTGCTTGAACTTAAGCTAGACATCCCTTTAACTTCTGGTTCATACACCTTGAGGTTGTTATAGAGATCATCCATGCTTCTTTATTTTACTCAACTTTATTCTTCATCAACAACAGCATGTGTGTTCCACTCAGGTGACAAACTTCTTAATAACTTTTGATTAACATCTTCTTGTGAAAGCTTTTCATCTAAAAGCACCAACTGACTCACAAGCTTTTGAATCCTATCAAAAGTTTGATCAAGCATCTCTGAGCTTGGAGCAACAAAGTTTTCATATTGCTGCTTTAAGAGATTTCTTTGAGTCTTCTTAGTAGTTGCATTCCTACCAAATCTCTTTTCTATAGCTTCCAGCAACAGCTTAGCATCCTTTATAGAGTTAAACTTTAACTAATGTTCATTGGGAATGCCCATCATTAAAGTACTTCTAGCCTTTACTTCTAATCTTCTCCGAGCCTTATCTTCAGCAGATGTAATAGGCATCACTTTTTCAACACCTTCCACAACTGCTATTTTTGGCAAGGTTGCACCATTCTTTATTACTTCCCACAGTACATAGTTTATCATCTAGATGTATTCTCTATGACTTCCCACAGTGCATAGACTATCATTTGGATGCAGCCACCATGTGTGCAGAATCTTGATCCATATCTTCTAGCAAAGTTTCTTAAAGCAACAAGCTCTGATACCACTTGTTGGATCCCATTTCAATAGATCAAATTCCTTATGCTTGTTTAAGGTTTAGTTATATTAGATAAATCTAACACAACTATAGTAGAAACTTTTTTTGAATGTATTAAAGATTATGCGGAATCTAATCTTTAATATTAAGAAGAATTATCAATGAAACAGTAAAACAATGAACATATAATTCAACAAATAAGCTCCAATATTATAATAATACGAATACTCTCAAAGTATTAGGGTTACAAAGACCTTAAAGCTAAGAAAAAGATTGATTTTTGGTTTTGGTACACCAATCTCTATGCCCTAGGGCCTCCTTTTATACACCAAGGAGTCCTACTCGGCTTACAATACTTTCCTAAGAATATCAAATCTTTTAAACAAATAAGTTATACATATCTTTTACACAAATAACTCATATAAATCACATAAGCAGTACTAACTAACTCAGCAGTACTAACTTCTTCACTAGCAGCATTAACTCATTCAGCAGCATTAACTTTGTACTAACAGTAGTAACTTTTATACTAGCAGTAATAACTACTTAGCAGTTTTTTTTCTAAGTATCTGAGCAACACTAATATGCACTAGCAGTAGTAACTTTACACTAGCAGTACTAACTGTGTACTAGCAGTAGTAAACACTTAGCATTTTTCTCTGAAGTTCTTGAGCAGTACTAACACAACTGAGCAGCATTAACTCTGATATAAGCAGCAGTAATACTAGCAGCATTAAGAAGGCTTTTAATCCCAACAGTGTATGTTTAGATGATGATATATGTGGTCCCAATTTGTTTAAAACCTGGTATTTAACCACGTTTCGAGAGTCACGGATCTACCTAAAATGGGATGGATCTCCTAAATTTGGATCCGTGGATCGCATGTGTCTAAAAATTTAGGCAGAGGTGATTTTTAAGCAAATTAAGACAAGGTGTTGTGTTTTTGGCAATTGGAATATGTTATATATACTATTAGGAGTATGTGATATAATTTTCGGAGTCGACGTCCAAGTTTTGGGCGAACCGTGCAACTTGTCGTGAATTTCCTGATGGAATTTCAACGTAGTCGATCCTACTAGAAGAGTGTTAATATTTTAGCATAAATTTGACCATTGCTAATAACTCGTGCATTTATGAACATTTAGACTTAACAAAGCATCATCAACGCAAGTGTGAATTGCAATTCGATGATTGTTCTTTTCGTCCATTTCAATCGATTTTGTAATTTCATGTATTACAATACATGTAGACTTTGAAAATATCTATGGTCATTTTATTGATATTTTCTTTATCTAGTAAAATTATAATCTCGATTATGCTCATGATCGGAGGTTTTGTAATTGGAGCTTGTAATGAGAATTAACATCTTTTGAATAATGATTAATTACTTCATTAGATTTTTGTTTACGATTATTTTTTAGATGATGGAGGATCACTATCCATGATGAGTTCCATCATTCCTAATCCTAATCTTAAATAATTAAATACTTCACGTTTTAAAGGCTTAGTTAATATATCGGATATATTGTCTTTAGATGCAACTTTCTCGATAAAAAATATTGCCCTTTTGGACGTTGTCGCGAAGAAAGTGGTAACGGATTTCTATATGTTTATTTCTAGAGTGTTGTACGGGGGTTTTACTTAAGTCGATAGCGCCTTTATTGTCGCACATAATCGGGTCGTCGTCGAGGCGTATGTCGTAGTCGATAAGAGCTTGTTTCATCCATAGTGCTTGTTGACATGCCTTCCTGACGGAGACGTATTCGGCTTCGGTCATGGAGATAGCAAGGGCCGTTTGTTTCTTAGCGAACCAAGATATCAAACAATATCCCATGAACGTACAAATGTCGCTAGTGCTTTAACGATCAACGTAATTGCCCGCGTGGTCGGAGTCAGCATAAACTATAGTTTCTACTCCGGTTCCTTTCGGATACCATAAACCTAAATGTATAGTTCCCCTAATATACCTAAATATACGCTTAACGGCTTCTAAGTAGGTAATCTTAGGATTTTTTTGAAAACGAGCACATAAGCAAACACTAAACATAATATCAGGCCTACTTGCGGTTAAATAAAGTAAACTACCAATCATACCTCGATATTTAGTGCTATCTACGGAGTCGGCTTCATCACCCTTAGTGAGCTTGATCTCCATTGACATTGGCGTCTTGGTTGGTTTGGAATCTTCTAACCCAAACTTCTTCAACATCTCCTTGATGTACTTGGATTGATTGAAAAATATTTCATCTTCCATTTGTTTTATTTGAAGACCCAAGAAGAAGTTCAACACCCCCATCATACTCATTTCAAACTCGTCGTGCATGATTTTTCCAAAATCATCACACAAGTTTTGACACGTGGAACCGAATATAATGTCGTCGACATATATCTGAACAATGATAAGATGTGACTTTGTTTTCTTAGTAAAAAGAGTGTTATCAATCATTCCCATTGAATACTCGTGTTTTATCAAAAATGCTTTTAGTCTATCATACCAAGTCTTAGGAGCTTGCTTAAGATCATACAAAGCCCTTTTAAGTTTATAAACATAATTTGGTTTTTGAAAATCAATAAATCCCGGAGGTTGAGCAACGTAAACCTCTTCATTTATAAAACCGTTTAAAAAAGCACTTTTACATCCATTTAGTATAATTTAAAATCATTTGCACAAGCAATAGCAAGAAGTATTCTAATTGACTCTAACCTAGCTACCGAAGCGTATGTTTCATCATAATTTATACCTTCTTGTTGATTATATCATTGTGCCACTAACCTAGCCTTATTTCTAGACACTATACCATTTTTATCTAATTTATTTCTAAAGACCCATTTTGTTCCTATGACGGATTGACTTATGGGTAGAGGGACTAAATCCCAAACATCATTAGCTACAAATTGATTTAGTTCTTCTTGCATAGCTACAATCCAACTTTCATCTTTTAATGCCTCATTAACATCTTTGGGTTCTATGGTGGATATAAAACAAAAGAAATTATAATGATTTTGGGCTTTAATGATTTACTGTGGGCTTGAGAGTTATAGCAACCCACAAATTTTCTCTATGTAATTATCCTTCTATTATTTTAGTTGCAATTTTCCCTCTGTGTTTATTTACATCTATTAAATTAGATGCAACTATTTTCATGGAAAGATTTTTGCTTTATTCCATCCATAATGTAACGTAACTTACATTACAAAAGTAAACGTGCTCACGCAACCTACCAATACCAATTTCATCAACGTTTATAGCAAGTAAACGTTATAATATGTCAAGCAATATGTTCTAAACTCCATTTTTACCATACGTACCTTTCATAACGTTTATTATAAAACGGATTTCATACGTTAATGCTTATGTCATAACCACAATTACATGTAATGTTTCCATACAATACAAATGTATAAGCTAATAAGGCATGTGTACAAGTTATCAATCCATGAAATTCGAATACCTTTTCCCTCCAAAACCCTAGTACAACTCCTTTAAGCTCATAGTATAAGTCGATTAAGCACGAGATTCAAATTTAACTATTTCCCTCCAAACTAATATATATCATTCGTACCACTCTTTAAGCCTAAGTTACTACTCTCCAATGCACAAAATTCGAACTAGTTTACCCTGTATTTCACTCCACATACTTGGCAAAACCCTAAAAACCCTAAACAACCCGATACCCCTAAACTAGTTTCGAACCAAGTTTAAACCAAGCCAAAACCTAGCAAGCATACTCCAACATGATGCACCACCTTGCCTACCACCTTGCACCCTAAGTAAAGCACCTTGTCACCTCCTTTCACTACTATGCCACCACCTCACCACCTACTTGTCGCCACCTCCTTGGCAAACCGAACCCCATCGCCTTCTAACACCTTGCTAAGCTATCCTCCTAGCTTCTAATAGTCACTAGTAGCTAACCTTGGCCACCACTCTTCTCAACTTGGCCACCACTCTAAGTTTCTAGCCTATATATACACGCATACATGCATACTTTCAAAATTTACCATTTAAACTAAACCCTACCTCAAAATCATGTTCTAGCTAAGCTAAGGAAAGGAAGGAAAAGGTCTTTAAGCTATTTTGGAACCAAGAGATAAGAAAAGAAGAGTTCTTGATTCATCTCCAAGCTTTCGAGTTACATTTTATCATTTTTGACCCATATCAAGCCATTTTTGATCCATTTAAGCCCTAGTAAGTCCTATAACGTGTTCAATAAGCTCCTAATGTGTTTTAGATCATGTGTAATCTTGGATTGAGCTATATGTTTAAGCTCTTAAAACCCTAAGCAACACGCTTGGTTTTCCTAAACCAAACGCGCCCTTAAAACCCTAAAAGCTCTTTTCGTGCCTAATAAGCTATAATATAACAACCCATGAATTTTCATCAACCTATTTTACTATGATCACAATTATACGGGGAAATTTTTCGCTTTATTACATTACTTGCATTGTCAATATCTTAGTATGTCATGTAACTTACATAACTAAAGTAGACGAGCTCACGCAACCTATCTATGGCAATCATGTCTTCATATATGTCAAGCAAACATCATAACATGTCAAGTCAATATCATCATATCCTTTTTACAAGGTACATTATTCCTATAATGTACTATTCGCAACGTTATATCAAAACGGGCTTTAAACCATTATCGTATACCTCTAAACCCTAATTCCATGAAAGGTTAATATCTAAAGTGAATGTACAAGCTACTAAAGCATATATACAAGTAACATAACATCTCATTTGAAATATAAACTCCCTCCAAGTCAAGTATAAGTTTTCAAAGTACAATGTACAAGTGTCATTTCTATATTCTCAAGGGTATAAAATGTAATATTTTTATATTAATTATAAAAATATATTTAAATATTATAAGACTCGATTTTATTAAAGCCCGACACATTTATCGTTTCATTCATCGATCGAAACCTATTAAAATAATTATGTTATATATGTAACATACTTTATCATTATAGTTTGAAGAAAACTAAAAAGATAAAAATTCATATCATTTAAACTATAATGTATCAGGTACTAGAGAATTTCCAATATTGAGGGGCTTTCATTTTGGTAGATTGTTTTGCCGAGTTGCAGACTTTCTGATTTAATGTGTCTAGCTCTCAAAACGTTTACTACATGACCTCTAGATTATGTTAGCACGAACAGTGTGATACGACTGTTTTCAGCAGAAAATGAATAAACCAGAAATCATTTTTACGTTAAAAGCTTAATGAAAATAATAGTTTTGATGAAACAATCAAACTAAGAGCCTAACATATTACCAGGTTGCATTGAGCGGGGGGGGGGGGGGGGGGATAAGGTCGTTTATCTCAATTGAGTCATTTTGACATACAATCAGATTTTCCTGTTAAGGTGAGTTATTTGTCCCTCCTTTAATGTTTTCTAAAATTTTGGGGAGATACATGCTTTAAACGCATGAAGACAAGTATTTTCAATGTATGCTATTCTTTTCTGATATATTGATTGCCTAGTACCTCTATTTCCCATATAGACCTACTATCATGAACCGTTGTAATTACTTTGTGATGTAAGGCGTATACCGTGAATAGATACTTTTGCGATTGAACTTCCCCGTCTAGAGTCTGGTACATACATGGCCAGCAGACGCATTTCATTTGAGGAACTTCAGGGTGTTTGGCAAAGCACCCGCTTAGGGCAACCAGCTTATGAATAACATTTATTTTAATGCTTCGGTGTCATGGCTTAGTGCAATTTATTAATATGTTTTCATGATAATTGTATTGTTGTAATTTTTCTATTACATTGGATTGTATTAAACTATTTAATTTCATACCTGTGAATTTCACTCAACTTTGATGTTGACCTTTTTGAGCTTGTTTATCTAGGTAATTGAGAATCATATGGCATAGAGTGGCTTGGTCTTGAGGACGTCAATGTTATCATTCAAACTCTATGTTTTCATATGTATTTTAGGACCTCCTTTTGTAAAACTCTGAAAAAATATTGAATGATAACTAAATTTTCCAAAAAGTCTCTTTTGAGTCATTTTCTATGATTATGACTGTTGATTTATGAAGTAATACCCCAATTTAGCTTCCGCTGCTATATGTCAAATAAGGGGCTGTTACAGATTGGTATCAAGAGCCTGTTGGTTAAAGAGAACAAGGTTTAAAACTAACTATAACTCACTTTTCTCCATCTCTAGAAAGATCCTCCGTACACTAATTTTGAATAGTATGTAAAGATACATAACTATTATATAAATAACTTATGTTATTTTACACTAGGTTGTTACAGAATTATGTCTACTCATAAACGATCTCATTTCCTATCATCCTTCTCTACTGATTCCCCTGCCCCACCTCAAGTATTTGAGATAGGAGAGAGTTCTCATATGAGGGTTAGGCGCCATGTAGGAAGATCGAGACTATTTTGACTCACTTAGATGAGCTCCTATGAGCACATTGAGCCATAGAAGATAAGATAGAAGGACTTGTATGGTCTAGTAATCATTTAGCATACAATTTTGACAACTAGAGATCCGAACTTTAAGGAAGCCGTACTCTGATTTCTGATTTCAAAGAGAGCAAATAAGGATTGACGACAAGATGTTCTTCTCGGCGTCAGGTTTTATCTGGAAATGATCATCGAGGATATCAGGTTCGCTCACCGATTAGATTGAAGATTTCTTTAGTCATGATCATGAGCTCAAAACCAAGGAAGAGACCACAGACTATTAAGACTAGACTTGTCGTTTACAGTCTTTTGTTAGAATCAACCAGAGGAACCGATTTTTGTGTGCATAAATTAACGACATTTGTCAAAATTTTGGGTTATGTAAAATATGTTAGACAAGGTGTTTTATGACATGATGAAATTGGGATTTCATTATACCTCGTTGTTTATGATACAGATTTATGTATGTCGTGGTTGTCTATCTATCCCTCGTGTTAGGGTATTCATGTATCTAATCTTTATGAATCAGGTATACTTTGGCTCTCTTTACCACAGTTTTCTTGAACTTTGGTATCCGGAATATTAATGTAGAATTGGCTATGATTCCACTTACACCACCTAGAGACATGACCTCATTCATATTTCTCTGTTGAACCTACCTATACATTGATCTCATCTTCGATCAGTTGGATCTTCATCATCGATTAGGTTAACTACACCACCACCAGACTATTCCTTTGATGAGTCTATCTTTGCGGAGTTAGATAACGTATTTAGGATCATACCTACCGGCCAATTGGCAAAGTTAACCAGTCCCGAGGAACCTTAATAAATCAGCGCTTGTTAGAGTGTCATCTTTTGGAAGTCTTAAGGTTTCCAAAATTTTTTTATATTCTGTAATGTAATATCACTAAGAATGGGTTTTTATTGTTAGAACTCATCAAATAAAGTATCTATGTCAAATGATTTCAATTCACTATGAATGACATATTTTGTGCAATGGATTATGATCTGACTATATCATTGTATGATTCTTTTTTGTGTTTTCTTGTAATTGTTGATAGAATGGTTCCCAAGAGGACCTTAAATCTGCAGACACCCATGCTCAGGCCGCCATTAAGAACTAGTTGCTGATATTGTTTCCGAGCTCTGGAAGCACAAGCTGTCTACCATGTAAAGACTAATAATACAATAGGAACATCAGACATGTGAAAACTTATAGAAGAAAATGTACTAAAAAGGAGTTGATGAGATGCACCTTTCATTTTAAAGGTACAGAAGGCGTGTTTCCTCATTCGCTAGTTTGAACGAACTGAATCGGTATTTCTCCGTAGCAACTGTACCAAGAACTTCAAAGTGAAATTTGTTACTGGTACTCTAACTGAAGAATCTTTGTCCTGGTGGAATTCATTCGCCAGCCTATTGGAATAAGGAAGCGACAAGACACCTGGTCGAATTTTAAAAAGCTTTAATAAATAAGTATGACCCCGAACGAGGTTAGAAATGGAAGATGGAATTTTTACATGAACTGTAAAGGAAATGATGCAGACTTACTTTAGAGATTCTAGGAAATTGGCAGTTTTATGTCCCAACTATGGTGCAAATTTAGGAAACTTTGGAAGTCTTCATCGGCGGATTATCCCAGAAGTATTATAGGAAATGTTACCCGCTTCAAAGCTCTCAAACTTTAGAGGAAGCCATTACCATACTCACGAGGCTTAATGGTAAGTACAAGGCACAATTCTATGCAAGGAACCAATGTCACAAACGAAAGTTTAATGATAGAAGAAACCTTACCAACAACAACACCTACCAGAATACCGTAACACAATAGCAACAGCAAATAATGATCACCAACAACAACACTAATAGAAGGCAAGAAACGTCAGGGCTTATGCTTGTCACCAACTAAAAATAGTAGGTATACGGGAAGCCGTCCCCTGTGTAAGAAATGACCCTGCCATCACAGGACCTTGCACTGTAATTTGTCAGACTTAGCAACAAGGTGGGTCATCTGACCAGGAACTACGAAAACAAAGGGCCAGCCAATAGAAGCAACCTACAACCAGTATTCGTAACTTGTCATACATGCGGAGAGAAAGGGCACTACAAAATTCGTGCTAAGCAGCAAAAAACAATGCCACGGAAGAGTTACCTTGCTAAGAGCCAAGAACGCTCACAAGACACAAATGTAGTCAGGGTATAGTTCCTTCATAAACCAACATTCTAGCTAGGAGTATATATTTGATTCAGAGCGATTAAAGTTTTGTTCATGTCTCTTGCTTCTTTGCTTAATATTTCTCACCAATTTACATCTAGCTATACCTACGACATTAAAATGGCTGATGAAAACCTAGTAGGCACTAATATCATTATCGAGGGCTGCACCCTGATTTTGCTAAACCAACCTTTCGAAATTGATCTCATGCTAATTAAACTCGGTAGTTTTGACGTCGTCATTGGTATGGATTGGTTATCCAAGTATCATGCTAGAATTATTTGTGAGAGAAAGTCTCGTCCACATCCTAATCGACAGTGAAACTTTAATCATCCGAGGTGATCGAAGTAAAACCCGACTAAGCCTCATATCCTGTATTAAAACCAAAAGATATATATCTAGGGGATATCAAGTTTTTGTAGGCCAAGTAATGGAGAAGAAGACAGACGAAAAATGACTAGAAAATATACCAGTAGTCAGAGAATATTCGGAAGTTTTTCCTGAAGATCTACCGCATCTCAATTCGCCATGTAGAATTTAAATCAATTTAATTCAGGGAGTGGCACAGTAGCCACGGACCTTACACATTAGCTCCTTCAGGAAATGCGAGAGGAACTACTCTAAACCAACTACAAGAGTTAGTAGATCGGGTTTTATCGAGCCAAGTAACTTGCCTTGGGGAGCTCCTGTCTTGTTTGTTAAAAAGAAAGACGGATCTTTTAGAATGTGTATCAATTACTGGGAGTTGAATAAACTTACTGTAAAGAATCGTTTACCTTTACCCAGGATCGAGGATTTATTTGACATCTTCAAGGTTCAGGGTTTTTTTCAAAAATTGACTTAAGATCAGGCTGGTAGCACCAACTGAGAGTCAGGGATGAAGATATTCCCAAGACTGCTTTTCGAACGTGGTACGAACACTACGAATTCCAAGTAATGTCATTTGGTTTAACTAACGCGCTGCTGGTGTTCTATGCAGCTCATGAGTCCGTGTTGTAACCATACTTGGATAAATTTATGATAGTGTTCATTGATAATATTCTTATCTACTCCCGTAACAAAGAAGAACATGCATATCACTTGAGAATAATCCTGGAATTACTCATAAAGGAGAAATTATATGCCAAGTTCTCCAAATGTGATTTCTGGATCAGTATCGTGCAGTTTCTCGGGCACGTGATTGACAGTCAAGGAATTCATGTTGACCCCGCCAAGATTAAAGCAGTTAAGAATTGGGCATCTCCTACCATACCCATAGAAGTACGCCAACTCTTAGGACTCACCGGCTACTATCGGAGATTTATCAAAGGTTTTTTGAAGATTGCAAAGTCTTTGATTGAATTAACCCAGAAAAACAAGAAGTGTATCTGGGGAGAAAACTAAGAGTCAGCCTTCCAACTGCTATAACAAAATTTATGTGAAGCTCCAATCTTAGCATTACTAGAAGAAAACAACAATTTTGTCGTTTAATGTGATGCATCACTCCAAGGTCTAGGAGCTGTGTTAATGCAAAGAGAAAAAGTTATTGCATATGGCATTCCCAAAACTCAAGCTCATAAAGGGAACTTATACCAACACGACCTCGAATTAGGATTTTGTAAGTGGTTCACTCTTAAAATTGGGAGACACTATCTGTATGGCACAAGTCTTTTTTGTAGCCCTGAATCATAAAAGTCTTCAGATATCTGTCAGGAAAGTGTTGAACCTGAGACAACGTGTTGGTTAGAATTGTTTTCTCACATATTTCGATTGTGAGATTCGCTCCATACTGAAAAGGGAAAATGTCATAGCAGATGCCTTAAGCCGGAAGGACAACGATCAAACAACTCCTAGTTAGATAATTTGTCCGACCTTCACAAAAATTCACCATCATAATCTCGAGCCCAAACTGAGGCGATCAAAGAAGAGAACATTGAGCTGGGAACTTACGAGGAAAGGACAAAGCATTTGAAGTACGTCCTGATGGAACCTAATGTATCAAGAATCGAAGTTGGTTACCACTCTTTGGTAATTTAGGGACTTAATCAGTCATTGGAATCAAAATTGAAATATTCCATCACCAGGTTCTGATAGATTTGTCAGGGATCTATAGGAAACTCTATCTGGTGGCTAACATGAGGCGATCATCGTGAATATGTTGGTAAGTGTTTAACATGCTCTAGAGTTAAAGCAGAATGCAGAAGCCATCGGCTTACGAATACAACAGAAATTCCTACTGGAAATGGGGAAAGAATATGATTGACTTTGTTACAAACTACCAAACATAAAATACGAACATGACCACAATTTGGGTCATTGTTAGAACGCGTACCAATTTAGACATTTCATCCTACAGTAGAGAGAAGATAGTTATGGAAAAACCCTTACAAGGTTATATTAAAGGATGATAGTTTCCGGAATGAGTGGCCGATATCCATCATCTCGGATCATGATAGTCATTTCACATCCAGATTCTGGCAGTTAATGCAGAGTGCCTTGGGTACTCAACTAGACATGAGTACGGCATATCATCGTCAGACTGATGGACAAAGTGAAAGAACTATCTAAACACTTGAAGACATGCTTCAAACCTGTGTTCCAGATTTTAGAAAAAGGATGGGAGAGACACTTACCATTGACAGAATTTCCCTACAATAACAGTTACCATACCAGTATTAAGGCTGAAAATTGAGGCACTTTTTATGGTCGGAAAAGTGCAGATTGGAGTATCCAACTAACTGGGAGACCAGAGATAATCCATGAACACAAAAAAGTTAGTGCAAACTCGACAAACGCTTGCAGGTACAATAGAGACGGCAAGGAGAGTTATGCCCATGTAAGGTGGAAAGCCTTTAGTATTTCAAGTTGAAGATTGGGTTATGGTAAAGTGTACCTCGGATAGGTGTTATCCAATTTCGGAGAATGGATGGAAAGCTTAAACCCTGTACATTAGACCATTTAAGATCCTATTAAAATGGGTCGGCCGGTTATCATATACACTTGAGCTTCCTGATGGAGTCTCGCTATAGTCCATAATACCTTCACATTTCTAATTTAAAGAAATGCCTATCCGACAAATCCCTTGTCATTCCAATGAAAGAGCTTCGGCTCGATGACAAACTCAACTTTGTGGAAGAACCACTAGAAATCATAGATCGAGAAGTCAAGCAACTAAGACAAAGTCGTATCCCTATAGTCAAAGTAAGATGGAACTCTAAAAGAGGACCAGAATTTACGTGGGAATGCGAAGATCAAATTCGTGCCAAGTATCCACATCTATTTCCAAATATTCATCATAACCAACTAAATCTGGGAGAGATTTATTTTAGGTTGGGAGACTATAACAACCTAAATTTTCCTTATGTAATTATCCATCTATTAAATTAGATGCAATATTTCATCAGTGTAATTTCAATCTATTAAATAAGATGCAACCATTTTCATGAAGATTTTGCTTTATTCCCATCCATAAGGTAACGTAAACTTACATTCAAAAGTAAAAGTGCTCCACGAACTAACCAATGACCAATTTCTAAACGTTTTTTATAGCAAGTAAAACAATTATAATATGTCATGCAATATGTTCTAAAACTCCATTTTTACCTACGAAAAAAAAAACCCACATACCTTTTCATAACGTTTATTATAAAACGGATTTCATACGTTAACGCTTATGTCAAAACCCTGATTACATGTAATGTTTTTGATCAATAAAAATGTACAAGCTAATAAGGCATGTGTACAAGTTATCATGCATGAAATTCGAGACCTTTTCCCTCTAAAGTACCAACTCCTTATAGCTCATTTAGTCAAGTCGATTAAGCACGAGATTAAATTTAAACTATGTCCCTCCAAACTATATATACCATCTAACCACTCTCTTAAGACTAAGTTAATACTCTCCAATGCACAACATCTTAAATAGTATACCCCTCCTTTCACTCCACACACTTCAGCATAACCTAAAACCTAAGCTGAAAAACTAAACAACCCGATCCTACTAAATATGTTTTGAACTAAGTTTAAAACAAGACAAACCCTAGCAAGCTTACTCCACCATGATTGACCACCTTGCCTACCACTTGACCCCCAAGTAATTGCACCTTGTCACTCCTTTCACCACATGCGCTACCTCACCACCTACTTATCACACATCGTCACTCCTGGCCAAACCGGAACCTCACCTTCTAACAACTTGATAGCTTATCCTCCTTGCTTCTAATAGTCACTAGTAGCTAACATTGTCCACACTCTTCTCAACTTGCGCCACCACTCTATGTTTCTAGTCCATATAGCGCATTGTGCAAATTTCAAAATTCACAATTTAAACTAAACCCTACCTCAAAATCATGTTCTAGCCAAGCTAAGGAAAGGAAGTAAAATGTCTTTTAGCTATTTTGGAACCAATGGATAAGAAAAGAATAGTTCTTGATTATCTTAGCTTTAGGGTTAAATTATATCTTTTGCGATACCATATGAAGCCATTTTTGATCCATTTAAGCCCTAGTAAGTCTTATAACTCGTTTAATAAGCTCCTAATGTGTTTTAGATCATGTGTAAGCTTGGATTCATTCATCGATCGAAACACTATAAAATAATTATGTTATATATTTAACATACTTTATCATCTACTAGCTTTTGAAGAAAACTAAAAAGATAAAATCCTATCATTTAAACTATAACGTATCACGTTACTAGAGAATTTCATATGAGGGGCTTTCATTTGGGTAGACGTTTTGACGAGTTGCTGAATTTACGATTTAAAGTGTCCTAGCTCCTCAAACGTTTACTACATGACCTCTAGATTATGATAGCCCGAACAGTGATACGATGTTTTCACAAACTAATAAACCAAAATCATTTACGTTAAACTTTATGAAATAAAGTTTTGAAACAATCAAACTAAGACCTAACATATTACCCCAGGTTGCATGACGAGGTCGTTTATTTCCAATTGAGTCACTTTTGACATCAATCAGATTTTCCTGTTAAGGTGAGTTCATAGTCCCACCTTTACATGTTTTCTAAACTTCGTGGGGAGATACATGCTATAAACATGAATACAAGTATTTTCAACTGTATGCTATCCTGATATATTATTGCCCAAGTACCTCCATTTTCCATAAGACCCTACTATCATGAACCGTTAATTACTTTGTGAAGTAAGCGCGAATGCCGTGAATAGATCTATTGGGACTGAACTTCCCCGTCTAGAGTCTGGTACATACATGGACAGCATACGCATTTCATTTGAGGAACTCCGGGTGTTTGGCAAAGCACCCGCTTAGGGCAACAACTTATGAATAACATTTATTTAAGGCTTCGGTGTCATGAGCTTAGTGCAATAATATAATATTGTTTACCATGATAATTGTATTTGTTGCAATTATTACTATTACATTGACTTGTATTCAACTATTACATTTCAAACCTGTGAATTTCACTCAACCTTTGTGTTGACCTTTTTAGCATGTTTATCTCAGGTAATTGAGCAACCTATGGCACAGAGTGGCATTGGACTTGAGGACGTCCAAACTTGTTATCATTCAAACTCTATGTTTTCATATGTATTTTAGGACCTCCTTTTGTAAAACTCTGAAAAAATATTGAATGATAACTAAATTTTCCAAAAAGTCTATTTTGAGTCATTTTCTATGATTATGACTGTTGATTCATGAAGTAATACCCCAATTTAGCTTCCGCTGCTATATGTCAAATAAGGGGGTGTTACAGATTGGTATCAAGAGCCGTGGTTATAGAGAACAAGGTTAAAACCTAAACTATATCTACTTTTCCATCCAAGAAAGTCCTCCGTACCACTACATTTCCTAAATAGTATGTAAAGATACATAACTATTATATAAATAACTTATGTTATTTTACACTGGGTTGTTACAGAATTATGTCTACTCCTGACTATATCTACCTTATTATTGTCTACTCATCTACAAATACTCCTGACTATACCTCGGCTTCACCGAACTATTCCCCAGCCTCATCGGGAAACACTTCTTCTGACCCTTCAGAGGATCTATCTAAGGATCTCTTCGCCTCACTAGCCATCTCACCTTTCCACGATGATCCATATATGAAGGTCATGCAAGCATATAATGCTACTAATAATGAATCACCTATTCTACCACCACGAGCTCCTATTGCTCCACCAACTGTTTTGCCTCCATCTCTAGTTTTACCACCATCATCACTATTTGATCCCTGAGATTTCTTTCTTCCCAAGGAGATTTTGCCATCTAAGAAACGAGCCCGTTTCCTATCATCCTTCTCTACTGATTCCCCTGCCCCACCTCAGGTATTTGAGATAGGAGAGAGTTCTCATATGACGCGTTTGGAGCGCCATGAGGAACAGATTGAGACTATTTTGAATCACTTAGATGAGCTCCCTTTTGAGAACATTGAGCACATAGAAGATAAGATAGAAGGTCTTGGTAATGGTCAAGTAATCATACAGCGAAATTTTGACCAACTAGAGACCGAACTTTAAGAAGTCGTACTCAGATTTCTAGATTTCAGAGAGAGCAAATAAGGCATGACGACGAGATTGTTCTTCCTCGCGTCAGGATTTCTACTCTGGAAATGATCATCGAGGATATCCAGGTTCGCCACCGATCAGATATGAAGAGTCTTCTGGACAAGATCCATGAGCTCAAAAACCACAAGGGAGATTTGTGTGTTGAGTTTTGCTAATGGATGATAAAATTGAGTTAGGGTTTGTGATTAGAGAGTTTATGAAAGTATGAAATCGATTAAATGACTGATTGAAACCCTTATCGAAGTATTTATGAAAATACCCTCAACAACATTAACTTTAACCCAGCAGTAGTAAGTGTATGCCTAGCAACATTAACTTAGAACCAGCAGTAGTAAGTTATGCCTAGCAGCATTAACTTTGAGTCACCAGTATTAACTCTAATTCCATTCCAAAAAGCTTTTCCGTCATCAATCTAACATTTTTCTTTGCTTTTCCTGCGATTTTCCCTCCTTTGGGGTTCCCTCCAAAAGCAACATATCCTCCATCTATCTCTTCATAGTTTGTAAGATAGGACATGTTCCCTGTCATGTGCCTTGAGCATCCACTATCAATTACTCCTTGATCCTATAAATCTATTTGTGGATTGCCCTGCACATTAGATAAGAAAATCAGTTTCTTTTGGGGACCCAAGCCATCACTGACTTGGATCTGCCTTGTGCATCAATATAATCAAACTTTTTTAAGGTGATTGATGCACTGTTGTGTTTAGAAACATGGTCTAAAACTTTATGCTTTGGTTTCCAAACCCAACAAGCTGAGGCCTTAACAGCATTAAAATTATTTCACTTAACAACATTAACTACTGCTTTTGGCCTAGCAGTATTAACATTTTTACCCCTAACAATATTAACCCTTTGATCAATATTACTGTTATTAAATGTTGTATTCTTATGAATGGGCCTCTTAACAGTTGAATGTGCTGTTTTAGAAAGATATGGCATTGGTCTAGTAGCATTCACTGTTGTTTTTGAGTGAGCAATATTAACTTGTCTAGCAATATTAACCAATACTGCTATTTTTGAAATATTTTGTCTAGCAGTATTAATTGATACTAAACCAGACTTCATTAGTATTTCTCTTGGAACCAAGTTCTTTTTAGCACAGGGGTGAGTCTTTTTAGCAACGTTTTGATGATTCACCCTTTGAGAATTGTTCCGAAACAGTTTACCGAGAGCGGCTAGGAGTGGGTTGCAAAGATAAGACTGTTTTTGATGGTAATTGCCATCAACTTTAAAAAAGATCAAAGCTTCCAACACACATAACCTCGCCTTCTAAAACATCTCAAAATTGATTTCTAGTTTTTAAAACATCATATTGTTCCAATTTCTTTGATTTCCTCTTGGACTGTGAGTGTTTTGACTATGTTGCTCAACTTGTTTAACATTTTTCCTAGTAGATTTTTCTTGTTTAGATTTGACAAACTCTTTCTTAACAATACTAGGCATAACTGTTTTCTTTTCAATTTTAGGCTGAGACACATCATCCTACATCATCATCTAAACACACGTTAAACCCATTCTTCTATAATTAGGGGCATCATCATTTCTTCCTAACTACCTAGGCTCTCCTCACTAGACATAGCTTACATTCTCATCTAACATGCCATTACAAACTCATCTAAACCAGTAAAAAACAAGTCAGGGTGGTGAGGCATGAAATATTCCTTTAATGTAGGGAGGTGGACAGCATTATAATATTCATAGCCTAAACCTTTCTTGTAATTGTCAACTATCTGACCTCAATGAGCGTGTTTTAGAATAAACTATTAGATGCATTTTCAAATTTATCTACATTAAATTGAATGCTATCTTTTTCATTTTGAAAATTTTCAAGTTTCTTCCTAAGCTCTCTAATAGTTATTTCTCCTACTTGAATATCCCATTTTAAGCCATTAATGTTTTCTACATAAACAGACTCATTCTTTTTATAAAATTTAAGTTTTTCTTCCACTGATTCTAAACATGTTTTATAACCTACAACTATTAAACTAGATTTCTCTAAATCTCTTAATAGTTGATCATTTTGAGATTTAAGTAATTTAATAGTTTCCATATAAGATTTTGAACAATTTGAATCATTAGATACCTCTGAGTCAGAACTTGAAGATGAGTAAGCCATGAGTGCATAATTAGGTCCTTCCTCTACCTGATCACTCCAGTCATATCCACCAATACCATCACATGACACCAAAGCTGTGAAAGTAGTTGTTTCCACAAGCACACTCCTTCTTGAGATTTCCTTGTTCTTGTTGTCTTGATTTCTTGGAGCTCTGCACTACCTAGCAAAATGTCCCCTCTTGTGGCAGTTGTAGCACTCCACTTTGGATTTATCAAAACCAATAGTCTCATTGCCATTAACAGTAAGCTTCCTTCCTGTATTCTTCAAAAACATTATAGCCCTCATAGTCAACATGGCCATTTGCCATCTTAAATCCATCTCTTATATGTCATCAAGATGGATTTGTTGCAAGTCCTCGTGTGCAAGTTAAGGACTATTTGGTTGACTAGCAAAGAATGGACAAATAATAGCATCACTCAAGTTATCAATATTTGTAAAGTTAGCAGCATTAACTTGAGTGCTAGCAGTAGAAACTCCATGAGTAGTATTAACTGCTTCATTAGTGCTGTTAGTGTTGTTATTTGAAGAGGACACAAAAGCCATGTTCTGTGTGCTTGAACTTGAGCTAGACATCCCTTTAACTTCTGGTTCATACACCTTGAGGTTGTTGTAGAGATCATCCATGCTCATTGTATCCAACTCAGCTTTATTCCTCCACACAACAGCATGTGTGCTCTACTCAGGTGACAAGCTTCTTAATAACTTTTGATTAACATCTTCTTGTGAAAGCTTTTCATCCAAAAGCTCCAACTGACTCACAAGCTTTTGAAGCCTATCAAAGGTTTGATCAAGCATCTCTAAGCTTGAAGCAGTGAAGTTTTCATATTGCCGCTTTAAGAGATTTCTTTGAGTCTTCTTAGTAGCTGCATTCCTATAAAATCTCTTTTCTACAGCTTCCAGCAACAGCTTAGCATCCTTTAAAGAGTTAAACTTTAACTGATGTTTATTGGGAATGCCCATCATTAAAGTACTTCTAGCCTTCACTTCTAATCTTCTCCGAGCCTTATCTTCAGTAGATGTAATACGCATCACTTTTTCAACACACGTTCCACAACTGCTGTTTTTGGCAAGGTTGCACAATTCTCTATGACTTCCCACAGTGCATAGTCTATCATCTGGATGTATTGTTCAATCCTCATACTTCATAACTCAAACTTACCATGTTTGAGCATGGGAACTTTGGATGCAGCCACCATGTGTGCAGAATTTTGATCCATATCTTCTAGCAAAGTTTCTCAAAGTAACAAGCTCTGATACCACTTGTTGATCCCACTTTAATAGATCAAATTCCTTAAGCTTGTATAAGGATTAGTTATATTAGATAAATCTAACATATCTATAGTAGAAACTTTGTTTGAATGCATAAAAGATTATATAGAATCTAATTTTTAATAAGAAAAACTAACAATGAAACAGTAATTATATGAACATATCATTCAACAAACAAAAGCTCCAATATTATTTATAATACGAATACTCTCAAAGTATTAGGGTTACAAAGACCTTGAAGCTATGATAATTCTATGAATGACTCGTATCAAACTCTATGCCCTAGAACCTCCTTTTATACACCAAGGAGTCCTAAACGGCTTACAATACTTTCCTAAGAATATCAAATCTTTTAAACAAATAAGTTATACATATCTTTTACACAAATAACTCATATAAATAATCACAAACGCGGACGAACTACTCAGCAATACTAACTTCTTCACTAGCAGCATTAACTCCTTCAGCAGCATTAACTTTGTACTAATAGTAGTAACTTTTGTACTAGCAGTAGTAACTACTTAGCAGTTTTTCTTCTAAGTCTCTGAGCAGCACTAATATGCACTAGCAGTAGTAACTTTACACTAGCAGTACTAACTGTGTACTAGCAGTAGTAAACACTTAGCATTTTTCTTGAGCAGTACTAACACAACTGAGCAACATTAACACAAACTTGAGCTGCAGTAATTCCAACAGCATCAATAAGACTTTTAATCCCAACAATGTCATGGTCTTAATGTTCTTTCTAGATACGGTTCAAATGGGTCAGTAACCCAAAATGTATTTTATATGCACTATGCTATAATGCTTATTCAAAATTTATGTAAATGGTAACATATTCTAGTGCTTAGAATACATACTTTCTGGCGCGTACGATAACTGCATATACATAAACGCATTCTCCTTTCTTTGGAGCGCAAACCTCTAAAAATCAGCGTAGGCTGTAAATCCTGGTATGCCTACATTATATATTTCAGACATCATGTTCTAATATTGGATAGTGAAGCATATATAAAAACAATCAGGAAAAATCGTGTTTGACGGTTGATCAAATGTCCTACATACATCCACAATGGGAGTTTAGGAAAACATATTGCCAAAAGAAAGACCAACAAAAATATATATAGAGAAAAATGAAGAAATATGTATAACTTAGGACTCGATTGTGTTTAATCGCTAACAGGGCATTAGTGAAAACTTTTAACATCAAAATAACAAAAAGTGAAATGGGTAAAACAGGTTGAAAGTCGCCCACAATGTATCTTAAACTTAAATTATATAAAAACTAACTTATTAGTGAATAGTATTGTTTCTATGACCATTTCTTTTTTACCAAAATAGATGTATGAAGAGAGATGACATATACCAAGAAGGCCAACATGTAAGAAAGAGGAATTCCACCATCTTGCTGAATCTTCCTCAATTGACCCGTTTTGTAAATTAAAGTGTATTCTTCCCGAATAGTAAGCCCTGCTACAAATTCCCCTCTTTTGAATTTTGGGTCATTAGAATCCAACACTACTGACACCACAAACCCCTCTATTTGTTGCAAAACATATCGATACTATCTAATCATCCAAGGGCAAACAGGTCATTGTTTAGTAAAAATAGAGATTAATTATTAGCACACCATAACAACATAATATACAACCATGTAGGTCATCGATTAGTAACATTTTTTGGTGGCCGAAACAATAAGATGTACAACTTTGCTGGTGTTTGGGTGTCTTTTGTGTATTAAGGACATGTTCATGCAAATTTAGCAATTGAGAATGCTAAGACAAAAAGAATGTAAAACAGCGTAGTCGCTTATTTCATTACTTGGAAAATGAGCAGTTTCGAGTAAGCATGTTAAAGTGTTTATTTCAGATGAATTTCATCACCTTATGCATTCTCGTAACTAACATGAAACCATTCATTCCCAATCACCTTTTCTAAAAGGCAGACAATTAATCCCAGTTACTGACTACTTGCTTAGTAAAATGCATCCTTGTATTCAGAACGATCTTTCATTAAATTTGTCCTTGAAAAAGCAAGGATACATCAAAGTAAGCAAAATGATTCTCGAAACTTGAAAGACATCCATTCATATGATCACAAATAAACTGAAATGAAATACATACTCATAAACTTCCACCCCGTTCGACTTATTTCATCGGTTGGCTTATTAGCTAATTTTATTGGCTTTTCTATTTGGGTCGTAAGACATGAAACACTCGATCAGCATATAAAGCAAAAGAAACAAATAAAACCCCATCTAAGCTATACATCAGATAGCCTAGCTATAGAAGATCCATAAACCATGTAAATAATTGTTCACATAAGCAGGAATTCAAATTTCAACAACAAAATATATGGGCACATGCCACAATCTGATTTACTTTTGTGTAAAAATAAAGGTCATGCTACGTAGTAAATCATCAACTCTTGTAGCCAGTTCTTGTATTAACTTACCGTGTCATTTTTCTTTTTGTTCGAGTTTGTTTAGAACCCTGCTCCTGTCTTTAATCGAACTTGCTTTCAAAATTGTAAATTTGATTGGTGATGGCTGCGATGATAATAATTGCAAGAAAATTAGTAGCGGCACATCAAAGACCTTAACAGACTATGCAAATTATCAATGTGAGTCTCCCATAAAAAAATTGGACCTAACATCCCAAGATATTTGAGAATGTACCCTAAACCAAGATATAATCGGTAACAAAATACAGCTTACTATTACCAATACTTTAGCAGTTAGATCCTATAAACTCGGTAAAGAAGGTAAAGTATATATCAAGCAATTAACCATAAAAACTGTATTGATCATATAACTGAGAGTTTTGTTTAGTAATCCCAAACATCACAAATACGAAGTCTCAATAAGCCATCCCAAACATCAACAACATCACACATTTGAATCATTTACTGATTTTAACAAAATCATAGACTTGAATAAAATTATTATCCTACAAAAACCCTAATAAGAGTGAAAATATCAAAGATAATGTAATTAAGCTTGATAAAAATACAAAAATATTTAGGTTTAACTCATTGTCGTCATCACTGTTGGCCATGATAGATCCAAACCTTCTTGATTGAGGTGTTTTTCTTCCAACAAGAATAATTTTATTTTTTTTGAAAACAACGGATTGATTTGTGATTGCGGTTTTATGTAAGTTATTTTTTGATGAGTCAATAAGTTGCTAAAATGCATTAAAGAACACGTATAACACACAACCATCAACATACTAAATTGTTTTTTTATTTTTTTATTTTTTATTTTTTTTTTTTTTTTTTTTTTTTTTTTTTTTTTTTTTTCTTTTTTTTTTTTTTTTTTTTTTTTTTTATTTTTTTTTTTTTTTTTTTTTTTTTTTTTTTTTTTTTTTTTTTTTTTTTTTTTTTTTTTTATTTTTTTTTTTTTTTTTTTTTTTTTTTTTTTTTTTATTTTTTTTTTTTTATTTTTTTTTTTTTTTTTTTTTTTTTTATTTTTTTTTTTTTTTTTTTTTTTGTTTTGTATTTTTTTTTTATTTTTTTTTTTTTTTTTTTTTTTTTTTTTTTTTTTTTTTTTTTTTGTTTTTTTTTTTTTTTTTTTTTTTTTTTTTTTTTTTTTTTTTTTTTTTTTTTTATTAAGTTTTTTTTTTTATTTTTTTTTTTTTTTTTTTTTTTTTTGGGTTTAGAAGAGATATAGGAGGCGGATGCAATGGGTTGGGTTTTTTTTTGTTAGGTGATGAAGATGTGTTGGATACGCTAAGAGAAGAACATGTATCTTTCTGTCACATAGACTAACATTTGTTTAAGAGTAAATTGCAAAAATGGTCCTTGTGGTTTGGCCAAATTGCAGATTTGATCCGTCAAGTTTCGAAATTGCAAAAAACGTCCGTATTTTGAAGGTTTGGTTTTACTTTTGGTCCTTCGTCGAACTAAAATGACTAAAATACTCTCTGTTCTTTTTTATAATTTTTTTTTCTTTTAAATAATACATTTTCCTTTATCTTTTAATAAAAACTCTCTCATCTCTCCACCAATACAACTCCCGCCATCACCACCGGGATCACTTCCATAAAAACCCTCACTCTTATAACAATTTGTGATAACCCACACAACACATATCCACTTCTTCCTCCTCTCTTACTCGGACCCACTGTTCGAGTTTTGTTAATACAAATGAGTTTTGTAAACCCAATCACGACTTCGAAACAAATCTTGAAAACCCAGTCACGACTTTGATTGAATCTAGATCTGGGACATGATTTGTTGTGTGATGTGTTTAATTTTTGTTTTTTTTAATTTCGAAACCATAAAAGAAAAGAATAAAACAAGTTTATTTCATCTTTTCATTTATTTCGGTTCAAGAAACAATAAGAAACAAATAGCACACTTACCAATGAGTTTTTGAAATATCATGAAAGTGAAGTATTATCGAAATCATATAAAGAGAATAGATTCATTAAATCTTTTATATATTACGTAGTATATGAACTTAATGATAATTAGTAATTTTTTTTAGTAAAGAGGAATTTCCCGGCTAAAATAAAATTAGTAATTTTTTTTTATATGTTTTCTGACTCGACACTGTGAGCCAACTAATCCCTGCGAAACTACCCTTTTAGATAGCCCGGAGTCGGTTCAAGTGAACCTTCGAGGCCACAAGGGGATTAATTTTTTCCTCGTTATATTCGAACCATTGACCTCCACTTTAGAAGACCGGTATTCTTAGTGTTGGGTATATGCTTCTTTATTTACGATAATATATAAATCTTTATTTACGATAATTTATGTGCTTCAATGGTTTTCTTTTTGGTTGTACAACATGATTTCAGGCCGACAATAAAAAATCCACCAAAAAATGTTCGGGTATATTTGGGATGTGATTAGATAATGTTAAATCTTTGTTTAAAAGTAAGAAATTATTTACGTTTGTTATATTTTAAAATATAAAGTCTAGAAGTATAAAGTTTAAGGGGTTATTTGTTTATTTTTTAAAGTTATAATAAAATTTATAAATTTATAAATTTACACTTTTAACTCTATATAATTTATCTAAAATTAAAACCGACTAAAGGTTTTATTACTTATCCCTCTTTTTTCAAGTTTTTGTTTTCACAAATTTGACACATATATTTTTATGTGTTTTTTTTCTCCATCAGATTTCTCCACCAAATTTTTTTAATTTTGACCAAATTGATTCAATTTATGAACTTTTATTGAACAATCAGATCGCATGATTTTGCCTACGTGACAAAATCAAGCGTTATGGTTGGTCCAATTTATTTTCTCATAAGATTTAATCTGATAGAAAACTCCGAAATGATGTAATTCTTTTATTATATAAAAGATTTAGAAAAAGTGATGATGAATTTTAATATTAATTAAAACAAAATAAAAATTCATAAGAAAAATAAAGTAAAAAAGATGACGAGGGTATTTCGGTCATTTTAGTTCGATCAATGAGCAAAAGCGGAACGAAACATTTAAAATACGAACGTTTTTTGTAATTTCGAAATTCGACGGACCAAATCTGCAATTTGGCCAAACCACAAAGACCATTTTTGCAATTTACTCTTTGTTTAATAATAAACTATTATTCATAAGATTAGTTTAATATTTTATTACTGTTCATAACAATATAAAAAATTGAATATGTGAGGGGGGGGAGGGGGGAACACAGGAAATGTAATATAGTGGGGGAACAAAGGAAATGTAATATAGTTTTAATGGGTCGAGCTCATTAATGCACCTTTGGTGACGGAAGAAGACCGCCATCGATCAATAATATAAATTGGTCAGACGATAAAAAATTCAAATCTGATTTTCATGTGTTTAATGTTCATTTAACATTTTCTTTGTCCACCATTACCAACATCGTCAACAGACTCGTAGGCAGCTTGTGCCGTTGTTTCCTATGTACAGACGTAAAATAGAGTTGAAGGAATCATTTGCACCACTTTTTTTGAATAACATTCGGACAAATGACCTAATGATCCTTAAAACATCATTTTCTTGAATTTTACAAAAATCAGGTAGTGACGTGAGAAGCGGACAATCCACACTAATCCAAACAATTCTTTTATTTTTAATTTCCATGAATATATACTTTTGGCTAGGGGTGAGCAGAAGAAACCGAAAACCGAAAAAACCGAACCGAAAAAACCGACCGAAAACTAGAAACCGATAGTTCGGTTTTTAATTTTTCAAAAACCGAAAAATTTCGGTTCGGTTTCGGTTTTGGTCAAAAACCGAACCATAAAAACCGAACCAAACCAGTTTTATAATAATATATAATTAATATAATATAAATAAATAAATGATATCTAAAAATTTTAAATTTATATTTATTTTATGAATGAAATTATTATAATATAATTATCTTAATTGTTTATATATATGTTTGTGCGTGTACGTGTGTTTACCTTGACAATATGTCGTTTACAATGACAATAGATCTACTATGTGTATTTCACAATGCATGTGTGTATCTCTCATTTATATGTGTATAATTGTAAAAATTTGTGTAAACATTATTTACACATATTCGCAAAAAAAATAACCAATATTTCTACGTAAAACAATTTTAATTAATATAAAATAAGCAAAAACCCAATTAAAAACGGTTTTTAGAAACCGAAAAACCGAGACCGCAAATACCGAGGAAACCCGAAAAAACCGAGCGGTTTCGGTTTTTGATTTTATTAAAAACCGAATATATCCGGTTCGAGTTCGGTTTAGCCAAAACCGACCCAAAACCGAACCGTGCACAGTAAGAAATAGATACCGCCTACTTTTGGCATCTTATATTCTTTTTCCTAATATCACTTGCTACCATCCTATATTACTTTTGCTTAGAATAAGGGTGCTCACAGTTCGGGTAATATTCGCATGAATCACAATTGAAATCAATCCGAACCAGAAAAATCAAATCAGTTACCGTTGGTTTCGGTTCATGAGGTAAATGATAGAATGAAAATTATACTTTATGGTTACTTTATCGATAAAAGGCTTGTTTTCCTTGTCGTAGAATGGTTTGTTCGAAACCATTGGAAAAATTATGGCTTAGAGAAAGTAACGTTAGTGAAAGGTTTTTTCTTTTTTAAGTTCTCATCTACTGAGGGTGTTGATTCGGTGCTTAGAGATGGTCCATAGATGATTCGTGGAGTCCCTATATTTTTAAATAAACGGCGCGAGTCTTCTTAAAGAAGAATTGTTTCGTGTTACCGTTTGGGTGAAGTTACCCACCCCCCCCCCCCCCCACCCCCCCCCCATGATGTCCCCGCGGATGTGTATACATCGGATGGGTTAAGCTTGATCGCCATGAAAATCGGTACCCCAATGATGCTAGACTCATATACGAATTTCATGTGTCTAGAATCATAAGGTAGGAGCAGTTATGCAAGAATTTTGATTGAAATTGATACTTGTAATAGTTTTAGCGATAATCTAATTATGGTTGTTCCAAATCTTGATGGACTTGGATATACGAAAGAAACCATTCATGTTGAATACGAGTGGGAACCTCCTCGTTGTAGTACATGCTTAATATTTGGTCACTCAGTTGATGATTGTTCAAAAGCTCCGAAACAAGTGGTGAATAAAGACAAGGGTGGATCATCCGGGGCTGATGATGGTTTTATTGAAGTAAAAAGAAGAAATTAGGTGGAAATAATGGAGGCACCGAAAACTTTAAACCGTCCCTTCAGTGAGCAAAAAACTAATATCGCCCCTAAAGTAAATCAACCGACTGAAGAGATGAGCCCTAAAACGGCTCCTTCTGCTGATAAGAAGAAGGTCTCGACAACAGGTAACTCTTCAAAAAATACTAAGACGAATGCTTTGACATCGGGTAATGGTACCTTTTCCCTTAGTAACTCGCTTGAGGCTCTAAATGTTGATAACACGGTTAATGAGGAAGTTAATTTAGGGGGTAAGACTTCTATGTCTAGTGTGTAAGAGGAAGGGCAAAGTTCTACCCTTTAGTTGAAAAGATTAATATGTTTGAAAAACAGCTGCTGGCGGGGAACTGTGTGCTTTTAGATGATGAAGGTAAGCCTCTAGAAAAGATTGATTATACGGGTGATCATGATAAAGAGGATGAAGTTGAACCTGTTGATAATGAAATGACAAGTTTCTTGGCTTCAAAACCAACAGGGTTTAGGTTATAGTAACTAATAGCTTGTTGGTAACAATAGAGAAAAACCATGTGAATGTTGATGTACGGACTACGATCTAGACTAATGATGATATGAATGTAGGCCAGAAAATTCGCTGACAATATTCAATCTATAGTGATATAGATTTTGGAATATCAAAGGTACGTGTCGTAAGAAGAAAAAATACTGATGTTTATGAGTCTCTTTGTAGTTAGTCTCTAGGTGTATAATCTTCTTTAAGTAAGTAGAGTGACACTATGTAATAGGGCAGAGATTTATTCACACCTCATCCATTGTACTGAATTTGAGTTTTGGAGTAATAAATTTACCAGGGAAACCCTTTATCAAAAATAAAATAAAATAAAATTTGTAACCGCACATAATTTATCAAATCGGAAATAAAAAAATTGAACCGAATTATATTATATTCGAGTTTTCGGTTTTGTGATAAAGTTTTGCCAATCTTAAAAACGAGAAACTGAATCGAAAGTCAAATTCATATAAATATATATATTTTTGAATATTTATATATAAAAAGACAACTTAAATTTTATCTTAATATAAAAACACTTTTTAAACTTGTTATAAATTTTTTTTCTAAAAATTTATACAATTAGATTTAGAAAAAAATTAATGATATAATTCAGGTTATTCAGGTTAACCCAAAACATAACCGAATTCAAATTCAGAGTTCGGTTCGGTTAAGTACAATTTGAATTCGATTCGATTTTTGTTTCAAATGTTGAATTTTAAATGTGTTTTATTTTTCTTCTTAATCTAAATTAAACTCTTTTTTTTAATTTACAAAAATACAAAATCGTTCAATTGTAATTACAGAAAATATTAAATAAATAAGATTGTGTTGTTTTTTCTATATAAGATATATAAGATCTTACAGATCTATTATAATCAAAATATATCATAACTTCCTCTTATGATTATAGTTATTCATCATGATACCTCAAGTTCTACTACGATGAATAGAATTAAAATATGATAACCTTCGAAAAATCTATGGCTTGTCGGAGAGATTTTTTGGATAAAAAGTCACGGGTTCGAGTCTCGGTTTGTGCTCACACTAGTTGGTGCTCGGATGAGCCAGAAGAGTTGCCGGAACTATTCTTTGGTGGGTGGACAATAGCCGATGACAAAAGATACTCAGGGTCACGGTATTTCCGTCAATGTATACCTTTTATGAATCCAGTATGCTTTATGGTGTGTTTAGAGTTATTTATTTTAAATTAGTCATGCGCTTAAAAAAAGCATGTTGATACCCCGTTATTAAGTGTTTTTAAAATAAATAGGTAAGTAATTTCATTCAAGACACTTACACGACTTGCTAACTAAACAAATTCTTACTTTTTTTTTAAAATTAACAAATTCTTAGTAAAGGTGTATGTAGTTTAGTAAATGAAGATATTTCTTTATGTATGACGATCTATATATGTATGTTTACTAGAATTTTGTAAAATTGACAACTCCAAAGATATGGCTGAGTACATACAATAAGCAGTGAAAAAATGTACTAAAAGCACTTTTCACCGTACTCTAATGCAATAGCCTTTTTATACACATCTCTTTGGAATATGTGAACTGTAAAAACAACAAACAAGACGGATTTATCTTAGGATACTATCCAATAATTATCATTTGTCGACTTCAAACACTTTGAACATGAATTTCATCAAATAATGTCCTTTCGATATTGAAAGAAGTTCGGAGCTCTTCAAAGAACAGGACGAATGTTTTTGATTATTTGAACTCTTAAGTTGGGAAAATGGGGATCACTAATTCTGGTTGTATCCATTAGGCACGGAGGGTGGGGTCCTTAAAAATTCTTTTCCTAGAATGTTTGCACTTGAAAACCATAAAGAGATTTTTGTTAGTTATAAATTGGGCAACCCGGACCTGTATAGCTCGTTCCGTCGTATTCCTAGGGGGGAGCTGAACAGAACCAATTTGATAGCTTGTTGGAGCTGGTGAGTTCGGTAAATCTAGTGCCCTTGGCAGATAGATGGGTTTGGAAGCTGGAGGGTACGGGTGTTTTCTCTGTGGCCTCCGCTCGAAGACTATTTGACGAGCTGCGTCTTCCAAATCTTGGGATGGAGACTAGATGGATAAAATGTGTTCCGATAAAAATAAATGTTCTTGCTTGGAAAATTTGGAGAGATGCTTTGCCTACTCGGTTCAACATATCTCGTAGAGGTATTGATGTCAATAATATTCGTGTCCCCATATGTGATAACGCTATCGAATCGTCGGAGCACCTGTTTTTTAGATGTAGTTTGATTCGAGATATTGGAAAAAAAATTATGCGCTGGTGGAACTTGGATTTCGAAGAAACGAACTCATATGATGAATGGAAAATCTTGGCTTTGATTCACAAGACGTATGGGAACTAATCTCAAAAATATGTTCGAGGGCGTTTGGTACACTCTTTGGTGGTATGTTTGGAATCATCGATACAAGATCCTTTTTGACGAAATAACTCCTGTGAAGTCGATGATCTTTGATAATGTCATTTCTAGTTCCTTTCATTGGTGTAAATCTAGGTCTAAAGCTTCGTTCGGTTTGAACAGTGGGGTTAAAAAATCCTACCTATGTTATTGTAATCAGCTCCTTGCTAGTTTGTGTTTCTAATAAAATCGCCGTTCAAAAAACAAAAAAAAAATAATGTCTTTTTTTAAGGGTTTTACCCCGGTATATATATTAACCAAAAAGTTAAATACATATAAAATGTGGCTGGAGTAACACATTAACCTCAAACTACAAAGCTTGATAAACACCTAAAACTTAAGATTATGACATGTCATAAACACCCAAAAATAGTAGCTACATATTGCACATCAAAGAGCTAGGCCAAATCGGTATAAACAAGGAGGACAAATTAGAAAAATTCATAATGCTTTAACTTGTTAGGATATTACATTATATCTAACTGGGCCGGTAAAAAATAAGGGGCATTAATATATACTAGCCGGGTACCCGCGCAATGCGGCGGCGGGTACCCGTGCATAATAATTGGACGGGGGGGGAGGATCAAAATGTTATCCGGCTAAGCGTTTTTCTAACGAAAAAATAAAGAATCTCTACAGTAAGTACCAGTAAGAGTTGATGAGTGAAAGTGAAGGTATATTAAGAGACTATTTTTGTTATAACAAAAAATATTTGTGTGTTGGAGATATGAAATGGTTTGTGTGGATTTATATTATGGATGTGGTTACACATTTTTAATAATCATTATTGATAGTAATGATTTTAAGCGGTTACACGCTTTTAATTTTTAATAATCATTATTGATAGAATTTCTCGATGCAAGAAGTATATATAGTGGGATTGATGGTGAGTGCATACTTTATAGGGTGTGCATTCAGAAAATCCATAATTTGTTTAAACCCATCACTTTCTGCGGGTTTAGACAAAAATGCGACCATATTATAAGTATCAGCAAACTTTAGATTCGCCAATTGTGTTGAGTTTTGATAATGAATGATAAAATTGAGTTAGGGTTTGTGATTAGAGAGTATTTAAAAGAGTGAAATTGATTAAAGAACCGATTGAAACCCTTAATCAAAGTATTTATAAAAATACCCTCAACAGCATTAACTTGAACCCAGCATTAGTAACTCAGTAGTAGTAAGTGTATGCTTAGCAGCATTAACTTAGAACCACTAGTAGTAAGTTATGCCTAGCAGCATTAACTTTGAGTCACCAGTATTAACTCCAATTCCATTCCAAAAAGCTTTTCCATCATTAATCTAACACTTTTATTTGCTTTTCCTGCAAAATGTTAGTCCAAAAACCAAGAAAACACAAGCCATAACAATTTTCACAATCATCATAGTATTAATTATACCTAGCAATATTAAGTATAACTAATAGTAGAAACTCGGCAGTATTAAGTATAACCAGCAGTACTACTTATACTTAACAGCAAAAACTTTTAATGACATGAATAATAGTACTAATTCATACAAAACTCTACAAAAACATAAAGAGATAAAAGACTTTAAAGATTCATCATTCCAATACTAACAATCAAATATTGAAATCTACTTACATCAAAAGCTTTTGTAAGCAAATCTGCAACATTCTTGTCAGTATGGATTTTGACCATTTGAATCAATTTCTTTTCATTGCAATCTCTAATAAAATGATGTCTAATCTCTATATGCTTTGTTTTTGAATGAAAAATAGGATTTTTAATTATGCAAATAGTACTATTATTGTCAATAAAGAGCTGGTATCAAATAATTGTACCCATAATTAAGTAGTTGATTCTGAATCCAAAGCACTTGTCCACATCAACTTGAAGCAGCCACATACTCAGCTTCTGTTGTGGAATTTACAACCACTGTCTGTTTCTTGCACTGCCATGATATTAATCTACATCTAAGGAATTGACAACCTCCTGTTGTAGACTTCCTATCCAAGCTTGCTCTAGCATAATCACTATCAGTGTATGCTACCAAATCAAAAGGAGAATCTTTTAGATACCAAAGGCCCAATTTTGGTTGACCTTTTAAGTACCTAAAAATCCTTTTCACAGCATGAAGATGTGAAACCTTTGGATTGACTTGGTATCTAGCACAGGCACACACTGCAAACATGATGTAAGATACATCAATGAACCAATCATTGACCTATACATATGAACATCTACTTCTTCACCATCTTCATCCTTGAGCAGAGGCTTTTGAGTTTCCATTGGTGTGCTTGCAGTCTTGACTTCTGTAAACCTAAATTTCTTTAAAATTTCAACAACATATTTATCTTGACTAATAAATATGTCATCCTTCTTCTGCTGCACTTGTAATCCTAAGAAGAATGTAAGTTCTCCCATAGAACTCATCTAAAATTTCTCATGCATCAACTTCTCAAATGCATTGCATAGCTCCTTCTTTGTTGAACCAAAGATGATATCATCCACATAAACTTAGACCACAAATACACCTTTTGTGCTTTTGATAATAAATGGGTCTTGTCAATTTTCCCCTCTTATGAAAACATGTCCAACAGATATGTTGACAAGGTTTCATACCAAGCTCTAGGAGCTTGATGTAGTCTATACAGTGCTTTTTCAACCTTGTATACTCTATCAGGAAAGTCTGGATCTTCAAATCCTGGTGGTTGACATACATACACCTCTTCTTCAATCTTCCCATAGAGAAAAGCACTTTTTACATCCATTTGATACACCACAAAATCTTTAAATGAAGCATAAGCTAAAAATTGCTTCAATTCTTGCAACAAGGGCAAAGACTTCATCATAGTCAATCCCTTCTTCTTGTGTGTACCCTTGAGCAACCAATCTTGCTTTATTTCTTATCACAATTCCCCTTTCATCCTTTTTATTCCTAAAAACCCATTTAGAGCCTATAGCCCTTTTTCCATTTGGTAAATCCACTAAAGTCTAAACTTCTTGTAACTTGAATTGTAGAAGCTCTTCCTGCATAGCCTCTATCCAGCTTGGATCCTTCAATGCATGAATTACCTTTTTGGGTTCTTCTTGTGATAAAAAGCAAGCAAACAAGCAGTTTTGAAGGTCTTTATGGTTTGTTCTTTGTTGAATAGTGCTAACAAACCCATGTTCCTCCAAATTCTTTGACATCTGTCTTATTTATGTAGCTGAGCATTCAAATCTCCAATCACTTGATCAAAAGGATGATCTTTATGAATTCTTGTAGTTGGATTAGGACTGACTTGGATTGTAGTATCCAAATTGTTCATATCAGCCATTGCACCATCATCTTCATCATTTCTTAAGAAGTCAAATATGCTATAATCTTCCAAAGCATGCATATTTGGATCATATGGAAGTTCAATGCTTGTTTTTCCACCAACAGCATTAACTTCATTTGTGCTAGCAGCATTAACATTGTTTATGGCTGTTACAATTATCTTTCTTCTCTGATCATTACATTCACTTATCGTTTCTTGATCTCTCATCAACCTTCTTTCCATCATACACTTGAAGTTTGAATTCATCAACATAGAACTCTTTGGACTTAGGAAAAAAATAGGGATCAGCAGTCCAGTAATGGAACAAAATGAAATTTTGACAAGGGTTTCTGTCCTCCATTTCTAGCTTGACCTGCATTATCACTTGCTTTTGTACCTTTTCTTGTGATTTTCCCTCCTTTGGGGTTCCCTCCAAAAGCAACATATCCTCCATCTATCTCTTCATAATCTGTAAGATAGGACATGTTCCCTGTCCTTGAGCGTCCACTATCAATTACTCCTTTATCCTATAAATCCATTTGTGGATTGCCCTGCACATTAGATAAGAAAATCAGTTTCTTTTGGGGACCCAAGCCATCACTGACTTGGATCTGCCTTGTGCATCAATATAATCAAACTTCTTTAGGGTGATTGATGCACTGTTGTGTTTAGAAACATGGTCTAAAACTTTAGTCTTTGGTTTCCAAACCCAACAAGCTGAGGCCTTAACAGCATTAACATTATTTCCCTTAACATCATTAACTAATGCTTTTGGCCTAGAAGTATTAAGATTTTTACCCCTTTGATTAATATTACTATTTTTAAATGTTGTGTTCTTATGAATGGGCCTTTTAATAGTTGAATGTGCTGTTTTAGAAAGATATGACATTGGTCTAGCAGCATTCACTGTTGTTTTTGAGTGAGCAGCATTAACTTGTCTAGCAGTATTAATTGATACTAAGCCAGACTTCATTAGTACTGCTCTTGGAACCATGTTCTTTTTAGCATAGGGGTGAGTCTTTTTAGCAAAATTTTGATGATTCACCCTTTGAGTATTGTTCCAAACAGGTTTTACCATCCTTTGATTTCGAAACTATTTTTGATGGTAATTGCAATCAACTTACAAATGATCAAAGCTTCCACACACATAACAGGCCTTATTAAACATCTCAAAATTGCTTCCTAGTTTTTGAGACATCATATTGTTCCAATTTCTTTGATTGCCTCTTGGACTGTGAGTGTTTTGCCTATGTTTCTCAACTTGTTTAACAGTTTTCCTAGCAGTTTTCTCTTGTTGCTTAGGTTTGACAAACTCTATCTTAGCAATACTAAAGGCTAACTGTTTTCCGTTCTCGTTTTAGTTTGAGACACATTTTCTTCCTCACTATCTGACACCCAATCTTCAATAATTGGGGAATCATCAGACTTCCTAACTACCTTAGACACTTCTTCATCAGACTTTCTGTTCTCAACTACAGGCTTATTAACAAACTCATCTAAACCAATAAAAGACAAATCAGGTGTTGGAGGCATGAAATTTCCTGTGTAGGGAGGTGGAACTGCATTATATTTTTCATAGCCTAAACCTTTCTTGCAATTATCACATACTACACTCTATATGTAGCTTTGTTTAAACATTAACGCATTTTTAAATTTATCTACATTAAATTGAATGTTATCTTTTTCTTTTTGAATTTTTTTAAGCTTCTTCCTAAGCTCTCTAATAGTTATTTCTCCTACTTGAATATCCCATTTTAAGCCATTAATGTTTTCTACGTAAACAGACTCATTCTTTTTTATAAAATTCAAGTTTTTCTTCCACTGATTCTAAACCTGTTTTATAACCTAAAACCATTAAACTAGATTTCTCTAAATCTCTTAATAGTTGATCATTTTGAGATTTAAGTAATTTAACAGTTTCCATATAAGATTTTGAACAATTTGAATCATTGGATACCTCTGAATTAGAACTTGAAGAAGAGTAAGCCATAAGTGCATAATTAGGTCCTTCCTTTTCCTGATCACTCCAGTCATATCCACCAAGACCATCACATGACACCAAAGATGTGGAAGTAGTTGTTTCCACAGGTACACTCCTTCTTGAGATTTCCTTGTTCTTGTTGTCTTGATTTCTTGGAGCTCTGCACTCCCTAGTAAAATGTCCCCTCTTGTGGCAGTTGTAGCACTCCACTATGGACTTATCAAAACCAATAGTCTCATTGCCATTAACAAGTTGTTGCAAGCCCTTATGTACAAGTTGATGACTATTTGGTTGACTAGTAAAGAATGCACAAATAACAGCATCACTCAAGTTATCAATATTTGTAGAGTTAGCAGCATTAACTTGAGTGCTAGCAGTAAAAAAAAAACTTCATGAGCATATTAACTTCTTCATTAGTAATATGCTTAGGTGTTGTTATTATATAAGAGGACACTAAAGCCATGTGTGTTGCTATGAACTAGATCTAGACTCCCATTAACTTCTGGTTCATACACCTTGAGGTTGTTGTAGAGATCATCCATGCTTATTGTATCCAAATCAGCTTTTATCCTCCACACAACAACATGTGTGTCCACTCAAGGACAAACTTCTTAAAACTTTTGATTACATCTTCTGTAAAAGTTTTTCATACCAAAAGCTTCCAAACTGACGCACTAGCTTTGACCTATCAAAAGTTTGATCAAGAATTTTTGAGCTTGGAGCAGTGAAGTTTTCATATTTTTTCTTAAAGAGATTCCTTTGAGTCTTCTTAGTAGCTGCATTCCTACCAAATCTCTTTTCTACAGCTTCCAGCAACAGCTTACATCTTTTATAAGTTAAACTTAACGATGTTCCATTGGGAATGCCCATCATTAAAGTACTTATAGCCTTCACTTCTAATCTTCTCTGAGCCTTATCTTTAGCAGATGTAATAGGCATCACTTTTTCAACACCTTCCACAACTGCTGTTTTTGGCAAGGTTGCACCATTCTCTATGACTTCCCACAGTGCATAGTCTATCATCTAGATGTATTGTTCAATCCTCATCCTCCATAACTCAAACTCACCCGGTTTGAGCATGGGAACTTTGGATGCAGCCACCATGTGTGCAGAATCTTGATCCATATCTTCTAGCAAAGTTTCTCAAAGCAACAAGCTCTGATACCACTTGTTGATCCCACTTTAATAGATCGAATTCCTTAAGCTTGTATAAGGATTAGTTATATTAGATAAATCTAACACAACTATAGTAGAAACTTTGTTTGAATGTATTAAAGATTATGCGGAATCTAATCTTTAATATTAAGAAGAACTATCAATGAAACAGTAATTATATGAACATATAATTCAACAAACAAAAGCTCCAATATTATTAATAATATGAATACTCTCAAAGTATTAGGGTTACAAAGACCTTGAAGCTATGATAATTCTATGAATGACTCGTTTTTGATACTGATATCAAACTCTATGCCCTAGGACCTCCTTTTATACACCAAGGAGTCCTAAACGGCTTACAATACTTTCCTAAGAATATCAAATCTTTTAAACAAATAAGTTATACATATCCTTTACCAAAATATCTCATACAAATCACATAAGCAGTACTAACTAACTCAGCTGTACTAATTTCTTCACTAGCAGCATTAACTCCTTCAGCAGCATTAACTTTGTACTAACAGTAGTAACTTTTGTGCTAACAGTAGTAACTACTTAGCAGTTTTTCTTCTAAGTCTCTGAGCAGTCTTAACTTCCACTAGCAGTAGTAACTTCATCTAGCAGTAGTAACTTCCTCTAGCAGTAGTAAACACTTGGAATAATTTTCATTGAAATTCTCCAGCAGCACTAACTTTGACTGAGCAACATTAACATCAATAAGAGCAGCAGTAACTCCAAACAGCATCAAGAAGAGTTTTAATCCCAACATATCGCCTAAGTCTTAAGAATGATATGCCGCCTCGAGATAAGTAATCATTGCACTAAATAAACAAACCAACGTTCCGATTAGATTAATAATGGTTAATACCGTTTTCTTATATTCGGCTAGACCGCTCTTTTATCTTCTGTCAATTTACTTGCGTGTGTTTTAGTGTCTTTAGTTGATTTTAGTCAGCACAAAACCCGTGCTAGTCTCTCAGGTTAAACCTCCCTTATTCGTTAGATTTAGAATTAACATAGGTTTAGCATAAGTTTAACATAAAATAGAATTAACTTAGTTTAGATAACCAAAATATTAATAAATTAAAAGATTGTTTCTCGCTCTTAGTGATCGACACCCTACTTACCACGATACTCCTATCGACCGGGTTCACTGCCCGTTAAAGTGTTGTTTTTGGTAAATCGGCAAAATATAAATTTAAAACTTGAAACATAAATTACAACCACATAACGACACATCAATTACCACATATGATCACATACAAAACTTATCACAAAACTCAAACAAACACAAACACACGTCCACAAATTTAGAAATTAAAAAAAACAAAATTAACATGCAACAACAAATCAGTTAGCAGCCAAATCTCAGTATTAGTTCTTCGAACACCGACTCGGCTGCTCGGCTTACCAATAGTACCTGCAAGATTACCACTCATAATCACATATCAGACTTATCACAAAACTTAAACAAATACAAACACATGTCAACTAAAAAAATAAACTAAATTAGCATGCAATAACGAATCAGTTGGCAGCCAAACCTTGGTATCAGTCCTTCGAACACTGGCTTGGCTTCACAATAGTTCCTACAACATTACCACTCATAATCACATATCAGACTTATCACAAAATTTAAACAAACACAAACGTATGTCTACAAATCCAGAAACCACAAAAAGAAAAAAATAGCATAGCCAAACCTCTGCATCAATGCCTCGAACACCAAAACCCTAAATGATGAAGACTCCTTAGGACCTAAAGCACCATTGCAGGTGATTCTTGAAACAACGAAACCATAAAAAATATCACTCGTCGAGATCCACCATTGCATGTGTCTTTATAGAGAGATATGAGAGGCCAAACAAACGAAAGGGTGACTCTTATTAAAAAAGAGTGAGGGTGGAATCAATAATGAAAAACACGTGTCTAGCATGTAATGAGAAGCAGCTAAGTGGAGAACCCACCAACAAAAATTTAGTCATCCAAGCCGTCGGCTCGGTTTATGAACAGTGTCGGCTCATCGCGGCTCCACAATGCACCCAAGCCGCCCCATCCTTCATAAAATCACATGTGATTTTGTAAAATACAAATCACATATGATTTTCCAGAATCATATGTGATCTTTTTAGACGTGACTAAAAATTAAAATTAAAAAAAAAGTTCGTCGAAAGTATATCAAAATGCCTCTCGTTAGAAAGATGATTTAATTCTCGTTGCAATGGTATGTTTCATTTTACGTAACGATTAACGGTTTGTGATATCAGCATATAAAGCAAAAGAAACAAATAAAACCCCATCTAAGCTATACATCAGATAGCCTAGCTATAGAAGATCCATAAACCATGTAAATAATTGTTCACATAAGCAGGAATTCAAATTTCAACAACAAAATATATGGGCACATGCCACAATCTGATTTACTTTTGTGTAAAAATAAAGGTCATGCTACGTAGTAAATCATCAACTCTTGTAGCCAGTTCTTGTATTAACTTACCGTGTCATTTTTCTTTTTGTTCGAGTTTGTTTAGAACCCTGCTCCTGTCTTTAATCGAACTTGCTTTCAAAATTGTAAATTTGATTGGTGATGGCTGCGATGATAATAATTGCAAGAAAATTAGTAGCGGCACATCAAAGACCTTAACAGACTATGCAAATTATCAATGTGAGTCTCCCATAAAAAAATTGGACCTAACATCCCAAGATATTTGAGAATGTACCCTAAACCAAGATATAATCGGTAACAAAATACAGCTTACTATTACCAATACTTTAGCAGTTAGATCCTATAAACTCGGTAAAGAAGGTAAAGTATATATCAAGCAATTAACCATAAAAACTGTATTGATCATATAACTGAGAGTTTTGTTTAGTAATCCCAAACATCACAAATACGAAGTCTCAATAAGCCATCCCAAACATCAACAACATCACACATTTGAATCATTTACTGATTTTAACAAAATCATAGACTTGAATAAAATTATTATCCTACAAAAACCCTAATAAGAGTGAAAATATCAAAGATAATGTAATTAAGCTTGATAAAAATACAAAAATATTTAGGTTTAACTCATTGTCGTCATCACTGTTGGCCATGATAGATCCAAACCTTCTTGATTGAGGTGTTTTTCTTCCAACAAGAATAATTTTATTTTTTTTGAAAACAACGGATTGATTTGTGATTGCGGTTTTATGTAAGTTATTTTTTGATGAGTCAATAAGTTGCTAAAATGCATTAAAGAACACGTATAACACACAACCATCAACATACTAAATTGTTTTTTTATTTTTTTATTTTTTATTTTTTTTTTTTTTTTTTTTTTTTTTTTTTTTTTTTTTTCTTTTTTTTTTTTTTTTTTTTTTTTTTTATTTTTTTTTTTTTTTTTTTTTTTTTTTTTTTTTTTTTTTTTTTTTTTTTTTTTTTTTTTTATTTTTTTTTTTTTTTTTTTTTTTTTTTTTTTTTTTATTTTTTTTTTTTTATTTTTTTTTTTTTTTTTTTTTTTTTTATTTTTTTTTTTTTTTTTTTTTTTGTTTTGTATTTTTTTTTTATTTTTTTTTTTTTTTTTTTTTTTTTTTTTTTTTTTTTTTTTTTTTGTTTTTTTTTTTTTTTTTTTTTTTTTTTTTTTTTTTTTTTTTTTTTTTTTTTTATTAAGTTTTTTTTTTTATTTTTTTTTTTTTTTTTTTTTTTTTTGGGTTTAGAAGAGATATAGGAGGCGGATGCAATGGGTTGGGTTTTTTTTTGTTAGGTGATGAAGATGTGTTGGATACGCTAAGAGAAGAACATGTATCTTTCTGTCACATAGACTAACATTTGTTTAAGAGTAAATTGCAAAAATGGTCCTTGTGGTTTGGCCAAATTGCAGATTTGATCCGTCAAGTTTCGAAATTGCAAAAAACGTCCGTATTTTGAAGGTTTGGTTTTACTTTTGGTCCTTCGTCGAACTAAAATGACTAAAATACTCTCTGTTCTTTTTTATAATTTTTTTTTCTTTTAAATAATACATTTTCCTTTATCTTTTAATAAAAACTCTCTCATCTCTCCACCAATACAACTCCCGCCATCACCACCGGGATCACTTCCATAAAAACCCTCACTCTTATAACAATTTGTGATAACCCACACAACACAAATCCACTTCTTCCTCCTCTCTTACTCGAACCCACTGTTCGAGTTTTGTTAATACAAATGAGTTTTGTAAACCCAATCACGACTTCGAAACAAATCTTGAAAACCCAGTCACGACTTTGATTGAATCTAGATCTGGGACATGATTTGTTGTGTGATGTGTTTAATTTTTGTTTTTTTTAATTTCGAAACCATAAAAGAAAAGAATAAAACAAGTTTATTTCATCTTTTCATTTGTTTCGGTTCAAGAAACAATAAGAAACAAATAGCACACTTACCAATGAGTTTTTGAAATATCATGAAAGTGAAGTATTATCGAAATCATATAAAGAGAATAGATTCATTAAATCTTTTATATATTACGTAGTATATGAACTTGAGGATAATTAGTAATTTTTTTTGGTAAAGAGGAATTTCCCGGCTAAAATAAAATTAGTAATTTTTTTTTACATGTTTTCTGACTCGACACTGTGAGCCAACTAATCCCTGCGAAACTACCCTTTTAGATAGCTCGGAGTCGGTTCAAGTGAACCTTCGAGGCCACAAGGGGATTAATTTTTTCCTCGTTATATTCGAACCATTGACCTCCACTTTAGAAGACCGGTATTCTTAGTGTTGGGTATATGCTTCTTTATTTACGATAATATATAAATCTTTATTTACGATAATTTATGTGCTTCAATGGTTTTCTTTTTGGTTGTACAACATGATTTCAGGCCGACAATAAAAAATCCACCAAAAAATGTTCGGGTATATTTGGGATGTGATTAGATAATGTTAAATCTTTGTTTAAAAGTAAGAAATTATTTACGTTTGTTATATTTTAAAATATAAAGTCTAGAAGTATAAAGTTTAAGAGGTTATTTGTTTATTTTTTTAAGTTATAATAAAATTTATAAATTTATAAATTTACACTTTTAACTCTATATAATTTATCTAAAATTAAAACCGACTAAAGGTTTTATTACTTATCCCTCTTTTTTCAAGTTTTTGTTTTCATAAATTTGACACATATATTTTTATGTGTTTTTTTCTCCATCAGATTTCTCCACCATTTTTTTTCTATTTTGACCAAATTGATTCAATTTTGACTTTTTATTGAACAATCAGATCGCATGATTTTGCCTACGTGACAAAATCAAGCGTTATGGTTGGTCCAATTTATTTTCTCATAAGATTTAATCTGATAGAAAACTCCGAAATGATGTAATTCTTTTATTATATAAAAGATTTAGAAAAAGTGATGATGAATTTTAATATTAATTAAAACAAAATAAAAATTCATAAGAAAAATAAAGTAAAAAAGATGACGAGGGTATTTCGGTCATTTTAGTTCGATCAATGAGCAAAAGCGGAACGAAACATTTAAAATACGAACGTTTTTTGTAATTTCGAAATTCGACGGACCAAATCTGCAATTTGGCCAAACCACAAAGACCATTTTTGCAATTTACTCTTTGTTTAATAATAAACTATTATTCATAAGATTAGTTTAATATTTTATTACTGTTCATAACAATATAAAAAATTGAATATGTGAGGGGGGGGAGGGGGGAACACAGGAAATGTAATATAGTGGGGGAACAAAGGAAATGTAATATAGTTTTAATGGGTCGAGCTCATTAATGCACCTTTGGTGACGGAAGAAGACCGCCATCGATCAATAATATAAATTGGTCAGACGATAAAAAATTCAAATCTGATTTTCATGTGTTTAATGTTCATTTAACATTTTCTTTGTCCACCATTACCAACATCGTCAACAGACTCGTAGGCAGCTTGTGCCGTTGTTTCCTATGTACAGACGTAAAATAGAGTTGAAGGAATCATTTGCACCACTTTTTTTGAATAACATTCGGACAAATGACCTAATGATCCTTAAAACATCATTTTCTTGAATTTTACAAAAATCAGGTAGTGACGTGAGAAGCGGACAATCCACACTAATCCAAACAATTCTTTTATTTTTAATTTCCATGAATATATACTTTTGGCTAGGGGTGAGCAGAAGAAACCGAAAACCGAAAAAACCGAACCGAAAAAACCGACCGAAAACTAGAAACCGATAGTTCGGTTTTTAATTTTTCAAAAACCGAAAAATTTCGGTTCGGTTTCGGTTTTGGTCAAAAACCGAACCATAAAAACCGAACCAAACCAGTTTTATAATAATATATAATTAATATAATATAAATAAATAAATGATATCTAAAAATTTTAAATTTATATTTATTTTATGAATGAAATTATTATAATATAATTATCTTAATTGTTTATATATATGTTTGTGCGTGTACGTGTGTTTACCTTGACAATATGTCGTTTACAATGACAATAGATCTACTATGTGTATTTCACAATGCATGTGTGTATCTCTCATTTATATGTGTATAATTGTAAAAATTTGTGTAAACATTATTTACACATATTCGCAAAAAAAATAACCAATATTTCTACGTAAAACAATTTTAATTAATATAAAATAAGCAAAAACCCAATTAAAAACGGTTTTTAGAAACCGAAAAACCGAGACCGCAAATACCGAGGAAACCCGAAAAAACCGAGCGGTTTCGGTTTTTGATTTTATTAAAAACCGAATATATCCGGTTCGAGTTCGGTTTAGCCAAAACCGACCCAAAACCGAACCGTGCACAGTAAGAAATAGATACCGCCTACTTTTGGCATCTTATATTCTTTTTCCTAATATCACTTGCTACCATCCTATATTACTTTTGCTTAGAATAAGGGTGCTCACAGTTCGGGTAATATTCGCATGAATCACAATTGAAATCAATCCGAACCAGAAAAATCAAATCAGTTACCGTTGGTTTCGGTTCATGAGGTAAATGATAGAATGAAAATTATACTTTATGGTTACTTTATCGATAAAAGGCTTGTTTTCCTTGTCGTAGAATGGTTTGTTCGAAACCATTGGAAAAATTATGGCTTAGAGAAAGTAACGTTAGTGAAAGGTTTTTTCTTTTTTAAGTTCTCATCTACTGAGGGTGTTGATTCGGTGCTTAGAGATGGTCCATAGATGATTCGTGGAGTCCCTATATTTTTAAATAAACGGCGCGAGTCTTCTTAAAGAAGAATTGTTTCGTGTTACCGTTTGGGTGAAGTTACCCACCCCCCCCCCCCCCCACCCCCCCCCCATGATGTCCCCGCGGATGTGTATACATCGGATGGGTTAAGCTTGATCGCCATGAAAATCGGTACCCCAATGATGCTAGACTCATATACGAATTTCATGTGTCTAGAATCATAAGGTAGGAGCAGTTATGCAAGAATTTTGATTGAAATTGATACTTGTAATAGTTTTAGCGATAATCTAATTATGGTTGTTCCAAATCTTGATGGACTTGGATATACGAAAGAAACCATTCATGTTGAATACGAGTGGGAACCTCCTCGTTGTAGTACGTGATTAATATTTGGTCACTCAATTAATGATTGTCCAAAAGCTCCTAAACGAGTGGTGAATAAAGACAAGGGTGGATCATCCGGGGCTGATGATGGTTTTATTGAAGTAAAAAGAAGAAATTAGGTGGAAATAATGGAGGCACCGAAAACTTTAAACCGTCCCTTCAGTGAGCAAAAAACTAATATCGCCCCTAAAGTAAATCAACCGACTGAAGAGATGAGCCCTAAAACGGCTCCTTCTGCTGATAAGAAGAAGGTCTCGACAACAGGTAACTCTTCAAAAAATACTAAGACGAATGCTTTGACATCGGGTAATGGTACCTTTTCCCTTAGTAACTCGCTTGAGGCTCTAAATGTTGATAACACGGTTAATGAGGAAGTTAATTTAGGGGGTAAGACTTCTATGTCTAGTGTGTAAGAGGAAGGGCAAAGTTCTACCCTTTAGTTGAAAAGATTAATATGTTTGAAAAACAGCTGCTGGCGGGGAACTGTGTGCTTTTAGATGATGAAGGTAAGCCTCTAGAAAAGATTGATTATACGGGTGATCATGATAAAGAGGATGAAGTTGAACCTGTTGATAATGAAATGACAAGTTTCTTGGCTTCAAAACCAACAGGGTTTAGGTTATAGTAACTAATAGCTTGTTGGTAACAATAGAGAAAAACCATGTGAATGTTGATGTACGGACTACGATCTAGACTAATGATGATATGAATGTAGGCCAGAAAATTCGCTGACAATATTCAATCTATAGTGATATAGATTTTGGAATATCAAAGGTACGTGTCGTAAGAAGAAAAAATACTGATGTTTATGAGTCTCTTTGTAGTTAGTCTCTAGGTGTATAATCTTCTTTAAGTAAGTAGAGTGACACTATGTAATAGGGCAGAGATTTATTCACACCTCATCCATTGTACTGAATTTGAGTTTTGGAGTAATAAATTTACCAGGGAAACCCTTTATCAAAAATAAAATAAAATAAAATTTGTAACCGCACATAATTTATCAAATCGGAAATAAAAAAATTGAACCGAATTATATTATATTCGAGTTTTCGGTTTTGTGATAAAGTTTTGCCAATCTTAAAAACGAGAAACTGAATCGAAAGTCAAATTCATATAAATATATATATTTTTGAATATTTATATATAAAAAGACAACTTAAATTTTATCTTAATATAAAAACACTTTTTAAACTTGTTATAAATTTTTTTTCTAAAAATTTATACAATTAGATTTAGAAAAAAATTAATGATATAATTCAGGTTATTCAGGTTAACCCAAAACATAACCGAATTCAAATTCAGAGTTCGGTTCGGTTAAGTACAATTTGAATTCGATTCGATTTTTGTTTCAAATGTTGAATTTTAAATGTGTTTTATTTTTCTTCTTAATCTAAATTAAACTCTTTTTTTTAATTTACAAAAATACAAAATCGTTCAATTGTAATTACAGAAAATATTAAATAAATAAGATTGTGTTGTTTTTTCTATATAAGATATATAAGATCTTACAGATCTATTATAATCAAAATATATCATAACTTCCTCTTATGATTATAGTTATTCATCATGATACCTCAAGTTCTACTACGATGAATAGAATTAAAATATGATAACCTTCGAAAAATCTATGGCTTGTCGGAGAGATTTTTTGGATAAAAAGTCACGGGTTCGAGTCTCGGTTTGTGCTCACACTAGTTGGTGCTCGGATGAGCCAGAAGAGTTGCCGGAACTATTCTTTGGTGGGTGGACAATAGCCGATGACAAAAGATCCTCAGGGTCACGGTATTTCCGTCAATGTATACCTTTTATGAATCCAGTATGCTTTATGGTGTGTTTAGAGTTATTTATTTTAAATTAGTCATGCGCTTAAAAAAAGCATGTTGATACCCCGTTATTAAGTGTTTTTAAAATAAATAGGTAAGTAATTTCATTCAAGACACTTACACGACTTGCTAACTAAACAAATTCTTACTTTTTTTTTAAAATTAACAAATTCTTAGTAAAGGTGTATGTAGTTTAGTAAATGAAGATATTTCTTTATGTATGACGATCTATATATGTATGTTTACTAGAATTTTGTAAAATTGACAACTCCAAAGATATGGCTGAGTACATACAATAAGCAGTGAAAAAATGTACTAAAAGCACTTTTCACCGTACTCTAATGCAATAGCCTTTTTATACACATCTCTTTGGAATATGTGAACTGTAAAAACAACAAACAAGACGGATTTATCTTAGGATACTACCTTTTTTTTCTCAAAAACTTTTTAAAATAAAACTTTATTTTTTTTCTCGGAATACCCTCTCGCGCTGTTTGAGTCATCGGTCTGTTTTTTTATGAATAAACCTTTAAGTTTCCTCAAACCTCGCGCTCCGCTAATCGTCCCGTTCTTTTTTTTTCTAAAAAAAATTTTAAAATAAAATTTTGCTTTTTCTTTTCTCGAAATACCCTCTCGCACTGTCGGAGCCATCGGTCTGTTTTTTTATGAATATTTTTTTCTTAACAGTTAGTTTTTTTTTTACCATTTTTTTTTCCTTTTTTTTCCTCAAAAAGTTTTTAAAAGTAAACTTTTTTTCCTCAAAAAAATTTTAAGATAAAATTTTCCTTTTTTTTACCGGGGTGCATTTAATATGCCGGCTCAACCCTACCCGGTCCGATCGGTTTTTTTTTTCTTTAGAAAAAAAAAATTTGTTTTCTTTTTTTAAATACTCTCTCGCACTTTTTTAGTCATCGGTCTGTTTTTTTTATGAATGTCCGAACATTTAAAAAAAAAAATTTAATTGTTTTTTTGCTTTTTTTTTCAAAATATTCACTCACACTTTCTGAGTTATCGGTATTGTCGGGTCGACCCGACCCAGTCCGCCCCGACCCGTTCCTTTTTTTATTTACGAAATAGCCCCTCAAATATTTACGAAATACCCCCTCGCACTATGTGTTAAATTACGAAAACTGCCCTCATTTTAATTTTTTTTATAAAATACCCATTTCCCCACTAGCGGTCGACCGTTAGTTTTTTTTTTTAGAATGCACCAAAACAGTGCTTTAAATCGGTCGTTGCTTAACGACCGTTTTTTTTTTTTTTACAAAAACATACTTTCTAACACGTCCAACCGAAAACACCGGCCACCAAACATCCCGCAGCAGAGCGCGGGTGACCTAACTTGTTAACTACAATTTACAGATGATTTTGTTTTCACCTTTATGCACCATAACTTATAAAGAAAGTAAAGATATATAACTGAAAAATAGCTCACCAATTAAAGAAGTCAAGTAAATATCCATGACAACAATTTTTAATGTTCATAACTCAACTTACTCAAGGGCTCAAGACCCCCGTGAATAATTGCTTATTAATATATACTGAAAACAACGACTCTGCCTATTCGACTCGTCATATTTATTTATGTTTTTATAAGATATCCTTACAAAAATTAATTTATTCATAGCCAAATTAGTCGGAAAACACGACTTTAGCCATGTAGATTGTAGGCTTTCATAACACCGTTTATTTGGAAGGAATTAATTTGCATACATCTATGTGTTATAGTTTGCCTACTTGTTCAGGAAACCTCTTTATGGAGATTATAGTCAACTAGACGGGTATCCGCGCAATGCGACGGCGGGTATCATGTGACTATATTTTGCGGCGAGCAAATGTTATCCGGCTAAGCGTTTTTCTAACGAAAATAAAGAATCTATGCAGTAAGTACCCGTAAGAGTTGAAGAGTGAAAGCGATGGTATATTGAGAGACTATTTTTGTTTTAACAAAAAATATTTGTGTGTGGAAGATATGAAATGGTTTATGTGAATTTATATTATGGATGTGGTTACACATTTTTAATAATAATTACTGGTAGTAATGATTTTAAGCGGTTACACGCTTTTAATAATCATTAGAGGTCGTTACAATGATTGTTTAAGCGGTTACACGTTTTTATGATATTTCTTATTCTTTTTTTAAGATTTAAAAATGATAAACTTGAACAAATTCAATAATTATTTTTAATAGTGAACAATCACTACATAATAAAAGAAATTTTTTTTACTGTAGAACGTAAGTAGTAGTTAAGTAAATTGAATAATTTCAAACACCTCAATAATCACAAATCAAATATTAAAATTCTAACAATTCGATAAAATAAAACCTCAAACGGGTTATCATCATCATCATCAATCATCAATTCAAAACTACAATCGTCAAATCACTAACATAACATGATGAAAAAAAACAAACTAAAAATCTCAGCCACTTCATTAAAAGTTAATAGATTCAGGATCACGGATGCTTTACAGATCAATCATTAATTCATAAGACTATATCCCTAAAAAAATCAAATCCATCAAACCTTAGCATTTGACATCAACGATGTAAGCCCTCAACATTTTTTGAAATCGTCCTTGCAACAATTAACCATGATGTCATCAAACATTTTAACAAAATCATCCAAATCAAACATCTTAAACCCTCTTCATTCATCTTCAAAACCTTCATCACCTTTTTTTTTTTAAATAACGTCACTGGAATAAGAAGACCTCTATTTATTTGGTACCCGTATTCCTCTTCTGTTTTTGTACCCGTATTCCTCCAAAGCCATGATCATTAGCTTTGCAACAGTGGAGAATATGGCGGCGGTTGCGGCTGACGGCACATGATGTTGGCAAAGGTGGCGGCAGAACTAAGCGGTAGTGGTGGCAAAATCTGATATGTGAGACGGCGGAATTTGGTGGTTTGAAGAAAGAAAAAGAAAGGTGTTTGTATTTTTAAGAGATATAAAATAGAGAGGTAAAAATGGTGTAATGAATTTTGTTAGTGTGTTAGGTTTTTATAATCGTATTTGAGTTTGTAATTTACACTTAAATGATGTTTAATGGACCATTACAAACGGACCACATGAATGCAGTAGTTACAATTTGACTGAATCGATGACAATATCAATGTTAGTAGTTACAAGTTGACTGTATTAAAAAACGTATATGGACCGTTACAACTTTACAATTTAATTGGTTGTTATATGTTATGGGCTGTTACAAGTTTTGACTATTAAAGTATTTTAAAGACTTTTAAATATGTATGATAAATATTTTCTAATGGTTTTACATCTTACCCAATAAAGTAATTTTTTTACTTAATTTTTTAAGATTTCTAAAAATAAATGAGTTAAATGCTTTATAAAGTAGTATAAATTAACAATAAATTAGAGCGGAAATGCTATTATCGCGTTAGCTTAGATCGTCATGTTTTAACTTTTCAAATTTAAGTCGTAAAAGGTGCAATATTAAATAAAATATCTTTGTGTATTCTCATTCATTATTAATTTATCATCATATTCATCAATATGGTGAATTTCTCCTTACAATCATCTCTAGCAATGTGTTAATTGATTTATCGCATTCATCAGTGTTATATTATCTTTCCTCTGCATTATCAAATAAGTGTAATAAGCCGTTAATAAATAATAAGTGTAATAAGCCATCAACTTTATTAGATAAAACATATCTTACTTAAACATAAATATATCAATATACTTATACAAACAACCATGTTATCACAAAAGGAGGGGGACAACGGAGTCTTCATATTGGTGGTTCAATAGTGACAACGGCCTCACCTCGTCAGTGGTGAAAATACGAGAATGTGACGATACCATTCATCGCACAAGATACAAGATCATACACTTTACAATTTACAATAATAAAACTTGGGTTTACAAGAATCTTTACAAGTTAAGACTTGACAAAATTGAATAATCAAAACCCATCTCGACCCAGTTCCATTGGGTTATATCTTTGCTCTTCCAATACCATTCATATACCTTTGATTTGACACACCTGAAAATGATACTCGAAACAATAATGTTGGTGAGCTCGTAGGTTTGACCTTAAACCTAAAAGCTGTGACAATATTTCAACAATGGACAATAGTGCTATATGACAGTGAATATATGCAAACAGCTTTAGCATCACCGCTAATCAATAACTATATGTCACTTACGCACCTAAAAGGCCTACCAGCTGGAGCACTAAAATTAGGGCAGGACCACACACAAACCTGGGTAGGCGTATTTATCCGATCCAATAATTTCACAAACACTGGGTAGCGTACCCATCCGATCCTAACAATCACGCATCACATAATATTCATATAACAGTCATAAGCACATATCTTGTCTCAATAACAAAACCACATTTCACACAGTTCAATTCAAAACATTTCAAAACACATTTGAGTATCATTTTCCCCCAACGGAAAAAACAGTAAAAAGTGGAGCTACGAGAACTCACCTCAATCAGCAACCAAACAATCTTAAATAAGGCAGAACACAATCAGTCTCTACGCAAGCGCAAAATGTACCCGGCAACGACCTAATATATACTAACTATATCAATACTCGTACAAAATTATCTTATTGTACAAGTGTTCGTCTTTACTCACGCAAAATCCTCATTTTCATCCCAAAATCCCATTTCCAATTCATCTCATTCCATCTCTTTATCCAAAACCTTTAATTTATTACAAAACCATCGTCTTATTACCAAGACTTTATCTCATCATCAACACTTTATCTCAATTTATGGTTGTGTGGTAATTACGCGAAAACGACTTAAAAACACTTGGGCAAAGTGTGACACCAATATAACAAAGCTCAACACCTCAAATTCCCGAAAAATACAATCGACCAAAATACTCTATGAAAAACTAACGAAAAGAAATGTTTTGTTAGACCGGCCCAACAAGGGTGCGTCCGGTTTGTTTCTTGCCCGATAAGGGTGCGTTTGGTTGGTTTCTAGCTCGACAAGGGTGCGTTTGGTTGGTTTCACGCCCAAACAGAGGTCCGTTTGTTAGGTCTCGGGGCGCTCTCCTCGGCCCATCAAGGGTCCGTTTGGTTTTTGTTTGGGTGACACAATAGGCTCGGCCCATTTGACTTTGGCTTATTATTTTCGCTTATTGAATTTGGCTTATATTAAGCTTATAGCTTAATGGATTTTCACTTATTCGGTTTTAGCTTATTTTGGTTTTGGCTTATTTGAGCTTATATATATATGCGGCTTATTTTGCAGCTTGTGGCATAATTAGTTTTGGATTTATTTATATAATGAGTTTATAACTTATTGTTCCGGCTTAATGAGCCCCGGATTATGGGATTTTGATTTATATTTGATGTAACTCAATGGGCTTAAGGTCCATTGGGGTTGAATTATATTTTGGAGAATTATGAAAAGAAGTATGAAATAAGTTTTGCTATCGGGCTAAGTATTTTAGACCATGATAAACCATATGACCCAGTAACAAGTAAATGAGTTTATGGACTTTTATAAATGAACTAAAGAAAATTATGTTGGACTAAGAGTAAGATTGTTGTTGTACTTGTCGATTGTGAAGAGGTTATTTTGACAAAAACGTTAATAATCATGACCATGGTAGTGATATTGTGTTTGTTAGAAAACGTCGGATTTATGAAAATAGTTTTGGATTAAGGTTTAATACCTTGGAAAGGTCATAAAGGCGTGCGGGTCATGCCAAATTTTCGAAAGAATTATATACTTAAAATTTTGCTAAAAAGAGATAAAATTTTCAATGTTTTAACAATAAATCGTTTATTTTACTTGAAAGATTTAATACAATACGAACGATGTAAAATTACTCGTAAATTTTCTTAAATATTTACTATTTTATAACCGGGTGTGTCGATATTTGATTGTGGGGAAATGGATTGTGTGAAATTAAGGAAGATTAAGTGGTTGAGTAAAAGCCTTTGGCATATCAAAGTTAAAGACAAAATAATCCACACTTCTAAAATCATATGCTAGATACACACACACACACACACACACACACACACACACACACACACACACACACACACACACACACACACACACACACACACACACACACACACACACACACACACACACACACAAATATATATATATATATATATATATATATATATATATATATATATATATATATATATAAAATATGAGTAATTCAATAATTAACTAAAAAAATAAGAAATATTATATTACATTTTCGTCTTATTATCCAAGGGTTTCAAACGTTGGTAGTACAAATATCTTGCCATTCCAATATGCCCAAAGGTCTTTTACCTCAACCTCAAATCTTCCTTAGAGATTCCACCCATCTAATTCTCAATCAGAATCGATACAACGGTTATAAATAGTAAATATTTAAGAAAAGTTTCGAGAAATTACATCGTTCGTATTGTATTAAATCTTCAAGTTATTTAACTATTTATTGTTAAAAAATTAAAAAATTAATCTCTTTTTAGCAAAATCTTAAGTATATAATTCTTTCAAAAATTTGGCATGACCCGCACGCTTTTATGACCTTTCCAAAAGTAATAACCTGAATCAAAAAACCTTTCACACAATCCGACCATTTTTCCGACAAACACAATAACAATACCAATGACAATGATTTTATTAAACAGTGGTAAAAAATAACCTCATCACAATTTACAAGTACAAACAACAATCTTACCCTTAGTCTAACATAATTTTCTTTAGTTCATTTATAAAAGTCCACAAACTCATTTACTTGTTACTGGGTCATATCATTCATCATGGTTTAAAATACTTAGCCCGATAGCAAAACCTATTTCATACTTCTATTCATAATTCTCCAAAATGAAATTCAACCCCAATAGACCTTAAGCCCATTGAGTTACATCAAATATAAATCAAAATCCTATAATCCAGGGCTTATTAAGCCAGAATAATAAGTTATAAACTCATTATATAAATAAATCCAAAACTAATTATGCCACAAGCTTTAAAATAAGCCGTGTATATATATATACAAATATATATATATTATATATATATATATATTATATATATATTACTATATATCTAATATAACTATATAACCCAAATAAGCCCCAACCAAAATACGCATAAAACCAAATAAGCCAAAATCCAATAGCTAAAAGCATTAATATAAGCCATATTCAATAAGCCAAAATAATAAGCCAAAGTTAAATGGGCCGAGCCCAATATATGGCACCCAAACCAACCACAAGGACCCTTGTGGGCGAGACCAACCAAACGGGCCCTTTTAGTTGGGCCGAGCCCACACCGAGTCCACAACCACACGTGGGTTGGGCCGAACCACCAAACTAGCCGGTTGGGACGAGCCCACACCGAAACAACCCGAACCAAATATCACATAAGCCCAATAAGTTATAACTTAGCTTTTTAAATAATCAAAACCTCAAAATAAGCCCTTTCAAGCATTTTCATAAAATGAAAAATTACCACAACAACCATTTTATTTACACTCAAAATTCCTTTCTTTCTTTCCTTTTTAGCCGACGCACAAACACCCCCTTTTTACACTTTTTCGTTTCCAAGATTTGATTTTTACGACGATCAACTTGTACAACTAGTGTATTAACACCATAATAACCACAAAATTACAAATTTTAACAAAGTTTAGAAAACTTACAAGTTTGGATGACCTTGGTTCGGTTTTGACGCGAAAGGAACGAATTTGTACACCTTTTATATAACTCGCGTCTACTAACTATCAACCCTCTAACTATTCTTAACCCGTGTTCTTGTGAAAATCTTCAAAATCTTGATTTTTCTTCTTCCCTGGATTTGTCCGAATATATATATAGAGAGAGAGAGAGAGAGGGAGAGAGAGAGATTTTTGTGTTTTTGATATTCAAAATGGTGCATGAACAAAAAATGTTTGAGGTGGTGGAATAAAAAGGGTACTATGCAAGACATGCTAGCTTAAAAATATCCATTTGGTCTCCTCTTGACTTCTTTTAACCGATTGGAACCTAGGGAGGGTCTCGGGTCTTCCTTTTTGTGTCGGGATCACTTAAAAACTCAATTTTCATCTATTTAAAACGTCAACTAAACTTAGTTATCATTTCCACTGCGTTTAAAATCATTTTTCCATAAACATAGGTTATTCATACGACACTTATCACATTAAATTGCTACAAAAATCCATTTTGAGCCGTTATCGGCCGACTCCGGACCGAAAACATAAATTTTTGACAAAACTCAACCGAACCTCGCTCATCCATTTAAAAACACTTCAAACCACAAAATAAGGTTTAACAACTTATATTCAACCAAAATTTAACCTTTTGACGACCGTTACAGTCTTTTACCGAATTTCACGAAAACAACCATTTTTTTGATACCCTTCAAATCTCACACTCACGATTTACGTTTTAAACCAACGTTATTTCATTATTATGAATTTATTAAATAAATAAACCCATTAACACATTCCTAACTTCATTCAATCTCCACATTTAACTAAACTGTCGTGCCGGTATGCGCTGCGTGACGATTTTTCGCTAAACGCGGGAAAACTTCTCGGAAAGCATAGAAAACTTCAAAACCACTCTAAAACAGAAAAACAAATAAAAAATGATTCATTTACGAACTCAAAACTTCCTGAAACTCCAGGTTAAACCGAAACTGCTTTTACGCAAAATAGCCAACAGAAGTCAACTTTTTAGCTTTCATCAGGAAAACTAACAAGATTGAAAGACTTCAAAATACAACACTATAATATTTTATAATACTTAACCCTGAGAAAATTACCGGTTATCACAGTCTTACCCCCTTAAAGGAATTTCGCCCCGAAATTCAACTCAAATTATCAACTCACAACACTAGCAGGAAATCCAATTCTCAAAGAATCACATCAATCACTAGAATTTAGTCATTTCAAGCGAGGTTTCTTATAATACCTCTAAAGACTAAGTCTTTCCACAATCCAAATTCTACACTTTCTCATGGTCAATCCATATTTATTCACAACACTACGATAGTCTCTCATACTATCTTTTAGATTTAGAATTTCTCACACTTAGGTCACTCTGTCTCAGTCGGGTGTCAGGATACGATCCAGTCCTCGACGTGATGACAAATCTATCAGAATTGGCATTGCTAAATCTTTCCGGTTATTCAACCAACGGGACTAACCCTACAGGGTATACGTCCTACACAATACGACTCACACTCTACTTTCTCAAGAACGCCTATGGTTCTTTACTAATACTTACTTACTTAAAATCCCTAAGTAAACTTTACTTGGTCAAACAATCCTGGCTCTATCTTTCTAGGAAGGTCATTTCATAATCTAAACCACATCCTTATTCACTTTAAACTTTTCCAAATCAATCATAATCCACGAGTGTCTTATACCTCACATCACTTAGGTGGGTCAAGATACCTCTCAAAAGCTTACACAATAACAAGCATGATCAGATTTCCCAACCGATCACCACAACTCTTTCCAATACTCTATGTGACCATTCATGGTCTATCACCTTCTTATTAGCTCTCCTAACAAGGCGGTATAATCGATTAGCCCGAATACATTTCGAGCTTACAGAATATACAAACTACATCGTACGCCAAGTCTTAGTAATGAAGTGGGTATCCGCTCTATCACAAGAAACCAATCCTAATGCACTCACACACGGGCAAAACTGCGCTCTCAAACTAACATGAACAAACACAAAATACCGCTATCCATGAATATAAAAAAAAATCCTTCACTATCACGAATCAATTTCAATACAATCACCTAATAACTCGAATGATTTGTCATAATTACCAATACAAAAAGAAACTTTTCTAATCATAACCGACACTAACCGATGCTACCCGATTTAGTGATATACACAAATTACTAACCCAAACCTCATATACCCTACGCATCTCCTCTAGGCTCCTTCCCTCTCCTCATACGGTCAACAACCTCAGCCAACTCTAATCGCGCACGTCTCTCCTCAGCAAGCTATAACCGCGAATCTCGGTTCTCTTCTTGTATATCACTGATGGCATGCCACAGAGTTGCTCTTTGTGCATCCGTCTGACCTGCTCACGACTCCAGGGCTAACACTGGTCTCCATAACGCTCTAAATGTCACTGTGACCCTCTCCTGCTCGTACTCTAAACTCCTAAACCTGTACCTCTGGGAGAAAATCTCATCCCTAACCACCCTCAACCTAGTAAATAACTCTCATATGTCCCTATCATACCTCTCAAACAGAGCAGGTGATAGCTCCTCTAATCGTACTGCATGATCACGAATCAATCTCTCCTGTATCTCGACTCAAGCTCCCAGCTCAGTCAAAAATCCCTCAGTCTCGGGTGTAGCGGGTGTAGCTACAGGCAATGGTACGGTCAGCGATATCATGGGGTGATGAAACAGGTGAAGGAACAACAAAAGGTGATGGAGAAATAGGAAGTAAACTAGACGTCGACTCGGGTGAAGGTGGTGTCTGTACAGGTGGTGCTGGTGGTGGGTAAGCAGGAACATCAATATAAACCATACCGTCCTCCGGGTCTGTCCATGTGGTGAGTGTGGGCTGTCTAGATGCTGACACTCTCTCGGGTCTCTCGGACTCTAGTGCGGATCCAGAACCCTGTCCGACCTCAAAAGTACTGTATACACGATCCTCCTCTAACGCTAACTCTCGGCACCTCAACGCTCCATACCCAAGTCCTAAAGGCGTGCTCACAGATGTCCCCACAACCGGAGCTTCCTGCTCCTGACCCCCAGGTACAACCTCTATGGAAACCGTAGATGGGGGTGAATACGTTTCCATTTAAAAACTTTAAATCTTTTGTATCAAATCACCAATCAAGTTAGACGTAATATGAGAAGTGTCAATAATATGTTTTACAACAACTAGCACATATCTTAATAATACAAACTCAACCACAATATTAACTACAAAGTAGTACACAACCTTAACTAACAATATATACACAACCATTCACACAATCATAAACATAATGCAAGTATAAAAGTAAAGTGGTAAATGTAAAGAAATAAGTAAAGCTAAAGGTAAAAGAAAATGTAAACCGACATGGTGATTTATAATGGTTCGTTCACAAAGCTCCTCTTCGCCCTACTCCACTCCCCGCTTATCCAACTCGAGAGTTACTTCACTAATCAACAAGCTCCCTTTCGGCAGAGAAAACCTTATACCAATGCTTACATTATTTTCTGACACTAAGCTAGATGTCGAGTTCTTCTTCGGGTACAACCAAACCCGTTTTGTTTTATGGCCCAACATAACAAACCTTGTGTTTTATGGCCTAAATACATAAACCGCGTCGCTTACATTATTTTCCGACACTAAGCTAG